>CM028688.1:17456043-17539040 GCA_016771965.1 Brassica carinata
AACAAAGGTTACTAACCTCTTTGACCATCATAATATGAATGTGGAGGATGCAAATTTGCAATAAAACAATATTGTCATATTTTTAAAAAATCACTCAAAATTTGTGGGTTAACCCCTACGAAAATATTGAGTTTTTCGTTAATTGCTATATATATTGAAGCTTATACTTTTAGTGTTGTTTAAAAGTATTTAACCATATTCTATATTCTTATTAATGTATTCTAAACCATCTTTCAAGTTAAATGTACATCATTCTAATGTTTAACAATTAATTTAGTCTAAATTCATATACTGCTTAAATAAGTGGACTAACCACTATAAAATCACTATTATCTAGAGAAACAGAGACAACAAAGAATCCCAACCTCTTTGACCATCATAATATGAATGTGGAGGATGCAACTTTGCAATAAAACAATATTGTCATGTTTTTTTAATATCACTCAAAATTTGTGGGTTAACCCCTACGAAAATATTGAGTTTTTTGTTAATTGCAATATATATTGAACCTTATACTTTTAGTGTTGTTTAAAAATATTTAACCATATTCTATATTCTTATTAATGTATTCTAAACCACTTTTCAAGGTACATGTACATCATTCTAATTTTAACAATTAATTTAGTCTAAATTCATATACTGCTTAAATAAGTGGACTAACCACTATACAATCACTATTATCTAGAGAAAACAAAGGTTCCTAACCTCTTTGAGCTTCATAATATGTAAGTGGAGGATGCAAATTTGCAATAAAAAATATTGTCATATTTTTTAATATCACTCAAAATTTGTGGGTTAACCCTCTGAAAATATTGAGTTTTTCGTTAATTGCTATATATTTTGAAGCTTATACTTTTAGTGTTGTTTAAAAATATTTAACCATATTCTATATTCTTATTAATGTATTCTAAACCACCTTTCAAGGTACATGTACATCATTCTAATGTTTAACAATTAATTTAGTCTAAATTCATATCTTTGCAAATAAGTGGACTAACCACTATACAATCACTATTATCTAGAGAAAAAGAGAAAACAAAGATTCCTAACCTCTTTGAGCTTCATAATATGTAAGTGGAGGATGCAAATTTGCAATAAAACAATATTGTCATATTTTTTTAATATCGCTCAAAATTTGTGGGTTAACCCATACGAAAATATTGAGTTTTTAGTTAATTATATATATATTGAAGCTTATACTTTTAGTGTTGTTTAAAAATATTTAACCATATTCTATATTCTTATTAATGTATTCTAAACCACCTTTCAAGGTACATGTACATCATTCTAATGTTTAACAATTAATTTAGTCTAAATTCATATCTTGCTTAAATAAGTGGACTAACCACTATAAAATCACTATTATCTAGAGAGAGAAAACAAAGGTTCCTAACCTCTTTGAGCTTCATAATATGTAAGTGGAGGATGCAAATTTGCAATAAAACAATATTGTCATATTTTTTAATATCACTCAAAATTTGTGGGTTAACCCTACGAAAATATTGAGTTTTTCGTTAATTGCAATATATATTGAAGCTTATACTTTTAGTGTTGTTTAAAAATATTTAACCATATTCTATATTCTTATTAATGTATTCTAAACCACCTTTCAAGGTACATGTACATCATTCTAATGTTAAACAATTAATTTAGTCTAAATTCATATCTTGCTTAAATAAGTGGACTAACCACTATAAAATCACTATTATCTAGAAACAGAGACAACAAAGGTTCCTAACCTCTTTGAGCTTCATAATATGTAAGTGGAGGATGCAAATTTGCAATAAAACAATATTGTCATATTTTTTAATATCACTCAAAATTTGTGGGTTAACCCTCTGAAAATATTGAGTTTTTGTTAATTGCAATATATATTGAACCTTATACTTTTAGTGTTGTTTAAAAATATTTAACCATATTCTATATTCTTATTAATGTATTCTAAACCACTTTTCAAGGTACATGTACATCATTCTAATGTTTAACAATTAATTTAGTCTAAATTCATATACTGCTTAAATAAGTGGACTAACCACTATAAAATCACTATTATCTAGAAACAGAGACAACAAGGTTCCTAACCTCTTTGAGCTTCATAATATGTAAGTGGAGGATGCAAATTTGTAATAAAACAATATTGTCATATTTTTTTAATATCACTCAAAATTTGTGGGTTAACCCCTACGAAAATATTGAGTTTTTCGTTAATTGCAATATATTTTGAAGCTTATAGTTTTAGTGTTGTTTAAAAATATTTAACCATATTATATATTCTTATTAATGTATTCTAAACCACCTTTCAAGGTACATGTACATCATTCTAATGTTTAACAATTAATTTAGTCTAAATTCATATACTGCTTAAATAAGTGGATTAACCACTATAAAATCACTATTATCTAGAGAAACAGAGACAACAAAGGTTCCTAACCTCTTTGAGCTTCATAATATGTAAGTGGAGGATGCAAATTTGCAATAAAACAATATTGTCATATTTTTTTAATATCACTAAAAATTTGTGGGTTAACCCCACGAAAATATTGAGTTTTTCGTTAATTGCTATATATATTGAAGCTTATACTTTTAGTGTTGTTTAAAAATATTTAACCATATTCTATATTCTTATTAATGTATTCTAAACCACATTTCAAGGTACATGTACATCATTCTAATGTTAAACAATTAATTTAGTCTAAATTCATATCTTGCTTAAATAAGTTGACTAACCACTATAAAATCACTATTATCTAGAGAAACAGAGAAAACAAAGGTTCTAACCTCTTTGAGCTTCATAATATGAAGTGGAGGATGCAAATTTGCAATAAAACAATATTGTCATATTTTTTAATATCACCAAAATTTGTGGTTAACCCCTACTAAAATATTGAGTTTTTCGTTAATTGCAATATATATTGAAGCTTATACTTTTAGTGTTGTTTAAAAATATTTAACCATATTCTATATTCTTATTAATGTATTCTAAACCACCTTTCAAGGTACATGTACATCATTCTAATTTTTAACAATTAATTTAGTCTAAATTCATATACTGCTTAAATAAGTGGACTAACCACTATAAAATCACTATTATCTAGAAACAGAGACAACAAAGGTTCCTAACCTCTTTGACCATCATAATATGAATGTGGAGGATGCAAATTTGCAATAAAACAATATTGTCATGTTTTTTTAATATCACTCAAAATTTGTGGGTTAACCCCTACGAAAATATTGAGTTTTTCGTTAATTGCTATATATATTGAAGCTTATACTTTTAGTGTTGTTTAAAAATATTTAACCATATTCTATATTCTTATTAATGTATTCTAAACCACCTTTCAAGGTAAATGTACATCATTCTAATGTTTAACAATTAATTTAGTCTAAATTCATATACTGCTTAAATAAGTGGACTAACCACTATAAAATCACTATTATCTAGAAGCAGAGACAACAAAGGTTCCTAACCTCTTTGACCATCATAATATGAATGTGGAGGATGCAACTTTGCAATAAAACAATATTGTCATGTTTTTAATATCACTCAAAATTTGTGGGTTAACCCCACTAAAAATATTGAGTTTTTTGTTAATTGCAATATATATTGAACCTTATACTTTTAGTGTTGTTTAAAAATATTTAACCATATTCTATATTCTTATTAATGTATTCTAAACCACTTTTCAAGGTACATGTACATCATTCTAATGTTAAACAATTAATTTAGTCTAAATTCATATACTGCTTAAATAAGTGGACTAACCACTATAAAATCACTATTATCTAGAGAAACAGAGACAACAAAGGTTCCTAACCTCTTTGAGCTTCATAATATGTAAGTGGAGGATGCAAATTTGCAATAAAACAATATTGTCATATTTTTTAATATCACCAAAATTTGTGGTTAACCCTACGAAAATATTGAGTTTTTCGTTAATTGCTATATATATTGAAGCTTATACTTTTAGTGTTGTTTAAAAATATTTAACCATATTCTATATTCTTATTAATGTATTCTAAACCACCTTTCAAGGTACATGTACATCATTCTAATTTTTAACAATTAATTTAGTCTAAATTCATATACGCTTAAATAAGTCAATAACTAACCACTATAAAATCACTATTATCTAGAGAAACAGAGACAACAAAGGTTCCTAACCTCTTTGACCATCATAATATGAATGTGGAGGATGCAACTTTGCAATAAAACAATATTGTCATGTTTTTTTAATTTCACTCAAAATTTGTGGGTTAACCCCTACGAAAATATTGAGTTTTTCGTTAATTGCTATATATTTGAAGCTTATACTTTTAGTGTTGTTTAAAAATATTTAACCATATTCTATATTCTTATTAATGTATTCTAAACCACCTTTCAAGTTACATGTACATCATTCTAATTTTTAACAATTAATTTAGTCTAAATTCATATATCTTAAATAAGTGGACTAACCACTATAAAATCACTATTATCTAGAGAAACAGAGACAACAAAGGTTTCTAACCTCTTTGAGCTTCATAATATGTAAGTGGAGGATGCAAATTTGCAATAAAACAATATTGTCATATTTTTTAATATCACTCAAAATTTGTGTTAACCCCTACTAAAATATTGAGTTTTTCGTTAATTGCTATATATATTGAAGCTTATACTTTTAGTGTTGTTTAAAAATATTTAACCATATTCTATATTCTTATTAATGTATTCTAAACAAGAATTCAAGGTACATGTACATCATTCTAATTTTTAACAATTAATTTAGTCTAAATTCATATATCGCTTAAATAAGTGGACTAACCACTATAAAATCACTATTATCTAGAAGCAGAGACAACAAAGGTTACTAACCTCTTTGACCATCATAATATGAATGTGGAGGATGCAACTTTGCAATAAAACAATATTGTCATGTTTTTAATATCACTCAAAATTTGTGGTTAACCCCTACTGAAAATATTGAGTTTTTAGTTAATTGCAATATATATTTAAGCTTATACTTTTAGTGTTGTTTAAAAATATTTAACCACTTTCTACATTCATATTAATGTATTCTAAACCACCTTTCAAGTTACATGTACATCATTCTAATTTTTAACAATTAATTTAGTCTAAATTCATATGCTTAAATAAGTGGACTAACCACTATAAAATCATTATTATCTAGAGAAAAAGAGACAACAAAGGTTCCTAACCTCTTTGAGCTTCATAATATGTAAGTGGAGGATGAAATTTTGCATTAAAACAATATTGTCATATTTTTTTAATATCACTCAAAATTTGTGGGTTAACCCCTACGAAAATATTGAGTTTTTCATTAAATGCTATATATATTGAAGCTTATACTTTTAGTGTTGTTTAAAAATATTTAACCATATTCTATATTCTTATTAATGTATTCTAAACCACCTTTCAAGGTACATGTACATCATTCTAATTTTTAACAATTAATTTAGTCTAAATTCATATCTTGCTTAAATAAGTGGACTAACCACTATAAAATCACTATTATCTAGAAACAGAGACAACAAAGGTTCTAACCTCTTTGACCATCATAATATGAATGTGGAGGATGCAACTTTTCAATAAAACAATATTGTCATGTTTTTTTAATTTCACTCAAAATTTGTGGGTTAACCCCTACGAAATTATTGAGTTTTTCGTTAATTGCAATATATATTTAAGCTTATACTTTTAGTGTTGTTTAAAAATATTTAACCATATTCTATATTCTTATTAATGTATTCTAAACCACCTTTCAAGTTACATGTACATCATTCTAATTTTTAACAATTAATTTAGTCTAAATTCATATCTTAAATAAGTGGACTAACCACTATAAAATCATTATTATCTAGAGAAATGAGACAACAAAGGTTCTAACCTCTTTGAGCTTCATAATATGTAAGTGGAGGATGCAAATTTGCAATAAAACAATATTGTCATATTTTTTTAATATCACTCAAAATTTGTGGTTTAACCCCTACGAAAATATTGAGTTTTTCATTAAATGCTATATATATTGAAGCTTATACTTTTAGTGCTGTTTAAAATATTTAGCCAATTTCTATATTCGTATTAATGTATTCTAAAGCAAGAATTCAAGGTACATGTACATCATTCTAATTTGTGACAGTTAATTTAGTCTAAATTCATATACTGCTTAAATAAGTGGACTAACCACTATAAAATCACTATTATCTAGAGAAACAGAGACAACAAAGGTTCCTAACCTCTTTGACCATCATAATATGAATGTGGAGGATGCAACTTTGCAATAAAACAATATTGTCATGTTTTTTTAATTTCACTCAAAATTTGTGGGTTAACCCCTACGAAAATATTGAGTTTTCGTTAATTGCTATATATATTGAAGCTTATACTTTTAGTGTTGTTTAAAAATATTTAACCATATTCTATATTCTTATTAATGTATTCTAAACCACCTTTCAAGGTAAATGTACATCATTCTAATGTTTAACAATTAATTTAGTCTAAATTCATATACTGCTTAAATAAGTGGACTAACCACTATAAAATCACTATTATCTAGAGAAACAGAGACAACAAAGGTTCCTAACCTCTTTGAGCTTCATAATATGTAAGTGGAGGATGCAACTTTGCAATAAAACAATATTGTCATGTTTTTAATTTCACTCAAAATTTGTGGGTTAACCCCTACGAAAATATTGAGTTTTTCATTAAATGCTATATATATTGAAGCTTATACTTTTAGTGTTGTTTAAAAATATTTAACCATATTCTATATTCTTATTAATGTATTCTAAACCACATTTCAAGGTACATGTACATCATTCTAATTTTTAACAATTAATTTAGTCTAAATTCATATACTGCTTAAATAAGTGGACTAACCACTATAAAATCACTATTATCTAGAGAAACAGAGACAACAAAGGTTCCTAACCTCTTTGACCATCATAATATGAATGTGGAGGATGCAACTTTGCAATAAAACAATATTGTCATGTTTTTTTAATTTCACTCAAAATTTGTGGGTTAACCCCTACGAAAATATTGAGTTTTTCATTAAATGCTATATATATTGAAGCTTATACTTTTAGTGTTGTTTAAAAATATTTAACCATATTCTATATTCTTATTAATGTATTCTAAACCACATTTCAAGGTACATGTACATCATTCTAATTTGTAACAATTAATTTAGTCTAAATTCATATACTGCTTAAATAAGTGGACTAACCACTATAAAATCATTATTATCTAGAGAAACAGAGACAACAAAGGTTCCTAACCTCTTTGAGCTTCATAATATGTAAGTGGAGGATGCAAATTTGTAATAAAACAATATTGTCATATTTTTTTAATATCACTCAAAATTTGTGGGTTAACCCCTACGAAAATATTGAGTTTTTCGTTAATTGCTATATATATGAAGCTTATACTTTTAGTGTTGTTTAAAAATATTTAACCATATTCTATATTCTTATTAATGTATTCTAAACCACCTTTCAAGGTACATGTACATCATTCTAATTTGTAACAATTAATTTAGTCTAAATTCATATATCGCTAAATAAGTGGACTAACCACTATAAAATCACTATTATCTAGAGAAACAGACAACAAAGGTTCCTAACCTCTTTGACCATCATAATATGAATGTGGAGGATGCAACTTTGCAATAAAACAATATTGTCATATTTTTTAATATCACTCAAAATTTGTGGTTAACCCCACTTAAAATATTGAGTTTTTCGTTAATTGCAATATATATTGAAGCTTATACTTTTAGTGTTGTTTAAAAATATTTAACCATATTCTATATTCTTATTAATGTATTCTAAACCACCTTTCAAGTTACATGTACATCATTCTAATTTTTAACAATTAATTTAGTCTAAATTCATATATCGCTTAAATAAGTGGACTAACCACTATAAAATCACTATTATCTAGAGAAACAGAGACAACAAAGGTTCCTAACCCTTTGAGCTTCATAATATGTAAGTGGAGGATGCAAATTTGCAATAAAACAATATTGTCATATTTTTAAAATCACTCAAAATTTGTGGTTAACCCTACAAAATATTGAGTTTTTCGTTAATTGCTATATATATTGAAGCTTATACTTTTAGTGTTGTTTAAAATATTTAACCATATTCTATATTCTTATTAATGTATTATAAACCACCTTTCAAGGTACATGTACATCATTCTAATGTTTAACAATTAATTTAGTCTAAATTCATATATCGCTTAAATAAGTGGACTAACCACTATAAAATCACTATTATCTAGAGAAACAGAGACAACAAAGGTTCCTAACCCTTTGAGCATCATAATATGAATGTGGAGGATGCAACTTTGCAATAAAACAATATTGTCATGTTTTTAATTTCACTCAAAATTTGTGGGTTAACCCCTACTAAAAATATTGAGTTTTTCGTTAATTGCAATATATATTTAAGCTTATACTTTTAGTGTTGTTTAAAAATATTTAACCATATTCTATATTCTTATTAATGTATTATAAACCACCTTTCAAGGTACATGTACATCATTCTAATTTGTAACAATTAATTTAGTCTAAATTCATATATCGCTAAATAAGTGGACTAACCACTATAAAATCACTATTATCTAGAGAAACAGAGACAACAAAGGTTCCTAACCTCTTTGACCATCATAATATGAATGTGGAGGATGCAACTTTGCAATAAAACAATATTGTCATGTTTTTTTAATTTCACTCAAAATTTGTGGGTTAACCCCTACTAAAAATATTGAGTTTTTCATTAAATGCTATATATATTGAAGCTTATACTTTTAGTGTTGTTTAAAAATATTTAACCATATTCTATATTCGTATTAATGTATTCTAAACCACATTTCAAGGTACATGTACATCATTCTAATTTGTAACAATTAATTTAGTCTAAATTCATATACTGCTTAAATAAGTGGACTAACCACTATAAAATCATTATTATCTAGAGAAACAGAGAAAACAAAGGTTCCTAACCTCTTTGAGCTTCATAATATGTAAGTGGAGGATGCAAATTTGCAATAAAACAATATTGTCATATTTTTTTAATTTCGCTCAAAATTTGTGGGTTAACCCCTACGAAAAATATTGAGTTTTTCGTTAATTGCTATATATATTGAAGCTTATACTTTTAGTGTTGTTTAAAAATATTTAACCATATTCTATATTCTTATTAATGTATTCTAAACCACCTTTCAAGGTACATGTACATCATTCTAATTTGTAACAATTAATTTAGTCTAAATTCATATATCGCTAAATAAGTGGACTAACCACTATAAAATCACTATTATCTAGAGAAACAGAGACAACAAAGGTTCCTAACCTCTTTGACCATCATAATATGAATGTGGAGGATGCAACTTTGCAATAAAACAATATTGTCATATTTTTTTAATTTCGCTCAAAATTTGTGGGTTAACCCCTACGAAAAATATTGAGTTTTTCGTTAATTGCTATATATATTGAAGCTTATACTTTTAGTGTTGTTTAAAAATATTTAACCACATTCTACATTCATATTAATGTATTCTAAACCACCTTTCAAGGTACATGTACATCATTCTAATTTTTAACAATTAATTTAGTCTAAATTCATATATCGCTTAAATAAGTGGACTAACCACTATAAAATCACTATTATCTAGAGAAACAGAGACAACAAAGGTTCCTAACCCTTTGAGCTTCATAATATGTAAGTGGAGGATGCAAATTTGCAATAAAACAATATTGTCATATTTTTTAATATCACTCAAAATTTGTGGGTTAACCCCTACTTAAAATATTGAGTTTTTCGTTAATTGCTATATATATTGAAGCTTATACTTTTAGTGTTGTTTAAAAAATTTAACCATATTCTATATTCTTATTAATGTATTCTAAACCACCTTTCAAGGTACATGTACATCATTCTAATGTTTAACAATTAATTTAGTCTAAATTCATATATCGCTTAAATAAGTGGACTAACCACTATAAAATCACTATTATCTAGAGAAACAGAGACAACAAAGGTTCCTAACCCTTTGACCATCATAATATGAATGTGGAGGATGCAACTTTGCAATAAAACAATATTGTCATGTTTTTTAATTTCACTCAAAATTTGTGGTTAACCCCTACTTAAAATATTGAGTTTTTCGTTAATTGCTATATATATGAAGCTTATACTTTTAGTGTTGTTTAAAAATATTTAACCATATTCTATATTCTTATTAATGTATTCTAAACCACCTTTCAAGGTACATGTACATCATTCTAATGTTTAACAATTAATTTAGTCTAAATTCATATATCGCTTAAATAAGTGGACTAACCACTATAAAATCACTATTATCTAGAGAAACAGAGACAACAAAGGTTCCTAACCCTTTGACCATCATAATATGAATGTGGAGGATGCAACTTTGCAATAAAACAATATTGTCATGTTTTTTAATTTCACTCAAAATTTGTGGGTTAACCCCACTTAAAATATTGAGTTTTTCGTTAATTGCAATATATATTGAAGCTTATACTTTTAGTGTTGTTTAAAAATATTTAACCATTTCTATATTCTTATTAATGTATTCTAAACCACCTTTCATAATAAATGTACATCATTCTAATTTTTAACAATTAATTTAGTCTAAATTCATATATCGCTTAAATAAGTGGACTAACCACTATAAAATCATTATTATCTAGAGAAACAGAGACAACAAAGGTTCCTAACCCTTTGAGCTTCATAATATGTAAGTGGAGGATGCAAATTTGCAATAAAACAATATTGTCATATTTTTTAATATCACTCAAAATTTGTGGGTTAACCCCACTAAAAATATTGAGTTTTTCGTTAATTGCTATATATATTGAAGCTTATACTTTTAGTGTTGTTTAAAAATATTTAACCATATTCTATATTCTTATTAATGTATTCTAAACCACCTTTCAAGGTACATGTACATCATTCTAATTTGTAACAATTAATTTAGTCTAAATTCATATACTGCTTAAATAAGTGGACTAACCACTATAAAATCACTATTATCTAGAGAAACAGAGACAACAAAGGTTCCTAACCTCTTTGACCATCATAATATGAATGTGGAGGATTCAACTTTGCAATAAAACAATATTGTCATATTTTTTAATATCACTCAAAATTTGTGGGTTAACCCCTACGAAAATATTGAGTTTTTCGTTAATTGCTATATATATTGAAGCTTATACTTTTAGTGTTGTTTAAAAATATTTAACCACTTTCTACATTCATATTAATGTATTCTAAACCACCTTTCATAGTACATACACATCATTCTAATTTTTAACAATTAATTTAGTCTAAATTCATATACTGCTTAAATAAGTGGACTAACCACTATAAAATCACTATTATCTAGAGAAACAGAGACAACAAAGGTTCATAGCCTCTTTGAGCTTCATAATATGAATGTGGAGGATTCAACTTTGCAATAAAACAATATTGTCAAATTTTTTTAATTTCACTCAAAATTTGTGGGTTAACCCCTACAAAAATATTGAGTTTTTCGTTAATTGCTATATATATTGAAGCTTATACTTTTAGTGTTGTTTAAAAATATTTAACCACTTTCTACATTCATATTAATGTATTCTAAACCACCTTTCATAATACATACACATCATTCTAATTTTTAACAATTAATTTAGTCTAAATTCATATATCGCTTAAATAAGTGGACTAACCACTATAAAATCACTATTATCTAGAGAAACAGAGACAACAAAGGTTCATAGCCTCTTTGAGCTTCATAATATGTAAGTGGAGGATGCAAATTTGCAATAAAACAATATTGTCATATTTTTTTAATATCACTCAAAATTTGTGGGTTAACCCCTACGAAAATATTGAGTTTTTCGTTAATTGCTATATATATTGAAGCTTATACTTTTAGTGTTGTTTAAAATATTTAACCATTTTCTAAATTCTTATTAATGTATTCTAAACCACCTTTCAAGGTACATGTACATCATTCTAATGTTTAACAATTAATTTAGTTTAAATTCATATATCGCTTAAATAAGTGGACTAACCACTATAAAATCACTATTATCTAGAAACAGAGACAACAAAGGTTCATAGCCTCTTTGAGCTTCATAATATGAATGTGGAGGATTCAACTTTGCAATAAAACAATCTTATCATGATTTTTAATTTCACTCAAAATTTGTGGGTTAACCCCTACGAAATTATTGAGTTTTTCGTTAATTGCAATATATATTTAAGCTTATACTTTTAGTGTTGTTTAAAAATATTTAACCACTTTCTACATTCATATTAATGTATTCTAAACCACCTTTCATAATACATACACATCATTCTTATTTGTAACAATTAATTTAGTTTAAATTCATATATCTTAAATAAGTGGACTAACCACTATAAAATCACTATTATCTAGAGAACAGAGACAACAAAGGTTCCTAACCTCTTTGACCATCATAATATGAATGTGGAGGATGCAACTTTGCAATAAAACAATATTGTCATGTTTTTTAATTTCACTCAAAATTTGTGGGTTAACCCCTACGAAAATATTGAGTTTTTCATTAAATGCTATATATATTGAAGCTTATACTTTTAGTGTTGTTTAAAATATTTAACCAAATTTTATATTCGTATTAATGTATTCTAAACCACATTTCAAGGTACATGTACATCATTCTAATTTGTCACAATTAATTTAGTCTAAATTCATATCTTGCTTAAATAAGTGGACTAACCACTATAAAATCATTATTATCTAGAGAAACAGAAAACAAAGGTTCCTAACCTCTTTGAGCTTCATAATATGTAAGTGGAGGATGCAAATTTGCAATAAAACAATATTGTCATCTTTTTAATTTCACTCAAAATTTGTGGGTTAACCCCTACTTAAAATATTGAGTTTTTCGTTAATTGCTATATATATTGAAGCTTATACTTTTAGTGTTGTTTAAAAATATTAAACCATATTCTATATTCGTATTAATGTATTCTAATCCACCTTTCAAGGTACATGTACATCATTATAATTTGTAACAATTAATTTAGTCTAAATTCACATATCGCTAAAATAAGTGGACTAACCACTATAAAATCACTATTATCTAGAGAACAGAGACAACAAAGGTTCTAACCTCTTTGACCATCATAATATGAATGTGGAGGATTCAACTTTGCAATAAAACAATATTGTCATATTTTTTAATATCACTCAAAATTTGTGGGTTAACCCCTACTTAAAATATTGAGTTTTTCGTTAATTGCTATATATATTGAAGCTTATACTTTTAGTGTTGTTTAAAAATATTTAACCACATTCTACATTCATATTAATGTATTCTAAACCACCTTTCATTTTACATACAAATCATTCTAATTTTTAACAATTAATTTAGTCTAAATTCATATATCGCTTAAATAAGTGGACTAACCACTATAAAATCACTATTATCTAGAGAAACAGAGACAACAAAGGTTCATAGCCTCTTTGAGCTTCATAATATGTAAGTGGAGGATGCAAATTTTCCATAAAACAATATTGTCATATTTTTTAATATCACTCAAAATTTGTGGGTTAACCCTACTTAAAATATTGAGTTTTTCGTTAATTGCTATATATATTGAAGCTTATACTCTTAGTGTTGTTTAAAAATATTTAACCATTTTCTAAATTCTTATTAATGTATTTTAAACCACCTTTAAAGGTACATGTACATCATTCTAATGTTTAACAATTAATTTAGTTTGAATTCATATATCGCTTAAATAAGTGGACTAACCACTATAAAATCAATATTATCTAGAGAAACAGAGACAACAAAGGTTCATAACCCTTTGAGCATCATAATATGAATGTGGAGGATTCAACTTTGCAATAAAACAATCTTATCATGATTTTTTAATTTCACTCAATATTTGTGGGTTAACCCCTACGAAAATATTGAGTTTTTCATTAAATGCTATATATATTTAAGCTTATACTTTTAGTGTTGTTTAAAAATATTTAACCACTTTCTACATTCATATTAATGTATTCTAAACCACCTTTCATAATACATACACATCATTCTTATTTGTAACAATTAATTTAGTTTAAATTCATATACTGCATAAATAAGTGGACTAACCACTATAAAATCACTATTGTCTAGAGAAACAGAGACAACAAAGGTTCCTAACCTCTTTGACCATCATAATATGAATGTGGAGGATGCAACTTTGCAATAAAACAATATTGTCATGTTTTTTTAATTTCACTCAAAATTTGTGGGTTAACCCCTACGAAAATATTGAGTTTTTCATTAAATGCTATATATATTGAAGCTTATACTTTTAGTGTTGTTTAAAATATTTAACCAAATTTTATATTCGTATTAATGTATTCTAAACCACATTTCAAGGTACAAGTACATCATTCTAATTTGTCACAATTAATTTAGTCTAAATTCATATACTGCTTAAATAAGTGGACTAACCAGAATAAAATCATTATTATCTAGAGAAACAGAGAAAACAAAGGTTCCTAACCTCTTTGAGCTTCATAATATGTAAGTGGAGGATGCAAATTTGCAATAAAACAATATTGTCATCTTTTTTTAATTTCACTCAAAATTTGTTGGTTAACCCTACGAAAATATTGAGTTTTTCGTTAATTGCTATATATATTGAAGCTTATACTTTTAGTGTTGTTTAAAAATATTAAACCATATTCTATATTCGTATTAATGTATTCTAATCCACCTTTCAAGGTACATGTACATCATTATAATTTGTAACAATTAATTTAGTCTAAATTCACATATCGCTAAATAAGTGGACTAACCACTATAAAATCACTATTATCTAGAGAAATAGAGACAACAAAGGTTCCTAACCTCTTTGAGCTTCATAATATGTAAGTGGAGGATGCAAATTTGCAATAAAACAATATTGTCATATTTTTTAATATCACTCAAAATTTGTGGGTGTTACCCTACGAATATATTGAGTTTTTCATTAAATGCTATATATATTGAAGCTTATACTTTTAGTGTTGTTTAAAAATATTAAACCATATTCTATATTCAGTATTAATGTATTCTAATCCACCTTTCAAGGTACATGTACATCATTATAATTTGTAACAATTAATTTAGTCTAAATTCACATACTGCTAAAATAAGTGGACTAACCACTATAAAATCACTATTATCTAGAGAAACAGAGACAACAAAGGTTCCTAACCTCTTTGACCATCATAATATGAATGTGGAGGATTCAACTTTGCAATAAAACAATATTGTCATATTTTTTTAATATCACTCAAAATTTGTGGGTTAACCCCTACGAAAATATTGAGTTTTTCGTTAATTGTTATATATATTGAAGCTTATACTTTTAGTGTTGTTTAAAATATTTAACCACATTCTACATTCATATTAATGTATTCTAAACCACCTTTCATTTTACATACAAATCATTCTAATTTTTAACAATTAATTTAGTCCAAATTCATATACTGCTTTAATAAGTGGACTAACCACTATAAAATCACTATTATCTAGAGAAACAGAGACAACAAAGGTTCATAGCCTCTTTGAGCTTCATAATATGTAAGTGGAGGATGCAAATTTTCCATAAAACAATATTGTCATATTTTTATAATATCACTCAAAATTTGTTGGTTAACCCCTACGAAAATATTGAGTTTTTCGTTAATTGCTATATATATTGAAGCTTATACTTTTAGTGGTTTTTAAAAATATTTAACCATTTTCTAAATTCTTATTAATGTATTTTAAACCACCTTTAAAGGTACATGTACATCATTCTAATGTTTAACAATTAATTTAGTTTGAATTCATATACTGCTTAAATAAGTGACTAACCACTATAAAATCAATATTATCTAGAGAAACAGAGACAACAAAGGTTCATAACCCTTTGAGCATCATAATATGAATGTGGAGGATTCAACTTTGCAATAAAACAATCTTATCATGATTTTCTTAATTTCACTCAATATTTGTGGGTTAACCCCTACGAAATTATTGAGTTTTTCGTTAATTGCAATATATATTTAAGCTTATACTTTTAGTGTTGTTTAAAATATTTAACCACTTTCTACATTCATATTAATGTATTATAAACCACCTTCATAATACATACACATCATTCTTATTTGTAACAATTAATTTAGTTTAAATTCATATATCGCATAAATAAGTGGACTAACCACTATAAAATCACTATTGTCTAGAGAAACAGAGACAACAAAGGTTCCTAACCTCTTTGACTATCATAATATGAATGTGGAGGATGCAACTTTGCAATAAAACAATATTGTCATGTTTTTTTAATTTCACTCAAAATTTGTGGGTTAACCCCTACGAAAATATTGAGTTTTTCATTAAATGCTATATATATTGAAGCTTATACTTTTAGTGTTGTTTAAAATATTTAACCAAATTTTATATTCGTATTAATGTATTCTAAACCACATTTCAAGGTACAAGTACATCATTCTAATTTGTCACAATTAATTTAGTCTAAATTCATATACTGCTTAAATAAGTGGACTAACCAGAATAAAATCATTATTATCTAGAGAAAGAGAAAACAAAGGTTCCTAACCTCTTTGAGCTTCATAATATGTAAGTGGAGGATGCAAATTTGCAATAAAACAATATTGTCATCTTTTTTTAATTTCACTCAAAATTAGTGGGTGTTACCCTACGAATATATTGAGTTTTTCGTTAATTGCTATATATATTGAAGCTTATACTTTTAGTGTTGTTTAAAAATATTAAACCATATTCTATATTCGTATTAATGTATTCTAATCCACCTTTCAAGGTACATGTACATCATTATAATTTGTAACAATTAATTTAGTCTAAATTCACATACTGCTAAAATAAGTGGACTAACCACTATAAAATCACTATTATCTAGAGAAACAGAGACAACAAAGGTTCCTAACCTCTTTGACCATCATAATATGAATGTGGAGGATTCAACTTTGCAATAAAACAATATTGTCATATTTTTTTAATATCACTCAAAATTTGTGGGTTAACCCCTACGAAAATATTGAGTTTTTCGTTAATTGTTATATATATTGAAGCTTATACTTTTAGTGTTGTTTAAAAATATTTAACCACATTCTACATTCATATTAATGTATTCTAAACCACCTTTCATTTTACATACAAATCATTCTAATTTTTAACAATTAATTTAGTCCAAATTCATATACTGCTTTAATAAGTGGACTAACCACTATAAAATCACTATTATCTAGAGAAACAGAGACAACAAAGGTTCATAGCCTCTTTGAGCTTCATAATATGTAAGTGGAGGATGCAAATTTTCCATAAAACAATATTGTCATATTTTTATAATATCACTCAAAATTTGTTGGTTAACCCCTACGAAAATATTGAGTTTTTCGTTAATTGCTATATATATTGAAGCTTATACTTTTAGTGGTTTTTAAAAATATTTAACCATTTTCTAAATTCTTATTAATGTATTTTAAACCACCTTTAAAGGTACATGTACATCATTCTAATGTTTAACAATTAATTTAGTTTGAATTCATATACTGCTTAAATAAGTGGACTAACCACTATAAAATCAATATTATCTAGAGAAACAGAGACAACAAAGGTTCATAACCCTTTGACCATCATAATATGAATGTGGAGGATTCAACTTTGCAATAAAACAATCTTATCATGATTTTCTTAATTTCACTCAATATTTGTGGTTAACCCTACGAAAATATTGAGTTTTTAGTTAATGCTATATATATTGAAGCTTATACTTTTAGTGGTTTTTAAAAATATTTAACCATTTTCTAAATTCTTATTAATGTATTTTAAACCACCTTTAAAGGTACATGTACATCATTCTAATGTTTAACAATTAATTTAGTTTGAATTCATATACTGTTTAAATAAGTGGACTAACCACTATAAAATCAATATTATCTAGAGAAGCGAGACAACAAAGGTTCATAACCCTTTGACCATCATAATATGAATGTGGAGGATTCAACTTTGCAATAAAACAATCTTATCATGATTTTCTTAATTTCACTCAATATTTGTGGGTTAACCCCTACGAAATTATTGAGTTTTCGTTAATTGCAATATATATTTAAGCTTATACTTTTAGTGTTGTTTAAAAATATTTAACCACTTTCTACATTCATATTAATGTATTATAAACCACCTTTCATAATACATACACATCATTCTTATTTGTAACAATTAATTTAGTTTAAATTCATATACTGCATAAATAAGTGGACTAACCACTATAAAATCACTATTGTCTAGAGAAACAGAGACAACAAAGGTTCCTAACCTCTTTGACCATCATAATATGAATGTGGAGGATGCAACTTTGCAATAAAACAATATAGTCATGTATTTTTAATTTCACTCAAAATTTGTGGGTTAACCCCTACGAAAATATTGAGTTTTTCATTAAATGCTATATATATTGAAGCTTATACTTTTAGTGTTTTTAAAATATTTAACCATTTTCTAAATTCTTATTAATGTATTTTAAACCACCTTTAAAGGTACATGTACATCATTCTAATGTTTAACAATTAATTTAGTTTGAATTCATATCTTGCTTAAATAAGTGGACTAACCACTATAAAATCAATATTATCTAGAGAAACAGAGACAACAAAGGTTCATAACCCTTGACCATCATAATATGAATGTGGAGGATTCAACTTTGCAATAAAACAATCTTATCATGATTTTTTAATTTCACTCAATATTTGTGGTTAACCCTACGAAATTATTGAGTTTTTCGTTAATTGCAATATATATTTAAGCTTATACTTTTAGTGTTGTTTAAAAATATTTAACCACTTTCTACATTCATATTAATGTATTCTAAACCACCTTTCATAATACATACACATCATTCTTATTTGTAACAATTAATTTAGTTTAAATTCATATATCGCTTAAATAAGTGGACTAACCACTATAAAATCACTATTGTCTAGAGAAACAGAGACAACAAAGGTTCCTAACCTCTTTGACCATCATAATATGAATGTGGAGGATGCAACTTTGCAATAAAACAATATAGTCATGTATTTTTAATTTCACTCAAAATTTGTGGGTTAACCCCTACGAAAATATTGAGTTTTTCATTAAATGCTATATATATTGAAGCTTATACTTTTAGTGTTTTTAAAATATTTAACCAAATTTTATATTCAGATTAATGTATTCTAAACCACATTTCAAGGTACAAGTACATCATTCTAATTTGTCACAATTAATTTAGTCTAAATTCATATATCGCTTAAATAAGTGGACTAACCACTATAAAATCATTATTATCTAGAGAAACAGAGAAAACAAAGGTTCCTAACCTCTTTGAGCTTCATAATATGTAAGTGGAGGATGCAAATTTGCAATAAAACAATATTGTCATCTTTTTTTAATTTCACTCAAAATTAGTGGGTGTTACCCTGCGAATATATTGAGTTTTTCGTTAATTGCTATATATATTGAAGCTTATACTTTTAGTGTTGTTTAAAAATATTAAACCATATTCTATATTCGTATTAATGTATTCTAATCCACCTTTCAAGGTACATGTACATCATTATAATTTGTAACAATTAATTTAGTCTAAATTCACATACTGCTAAAATAAGTGGACTAACCACTATAAAATCACTATTATCTAGAGAAACAGAGACAACAAAGGTTCCTAACCTTTTTGACCATCATAATATGAATGTGGAGGATTCAACTTTGCAATAAAACAATATTGTCATATTTTTTTAATATCACTCAAAATTTGTGGGTTAACCCCTACGAAAATATTGAGTTTTTCGTTAATTGTTATATATATTGAAGCTTATACTTTTAGTGTTGTTTAAAAATATTTAACCACATTCTACATTCATATTAATGTATTCTAAACCACCTTTCATTTTACATACAAATCATTCTAATTTTTAACAATTAATTTAGTCCAAATTCATATACTGCTTTAATAAGTGGACTAACCACTATAAAATCACTATTATCTAGAGAAACAGAGACAACAAAGGTTCATAGCCTCTTTGAGCTTCATAATATGTAAGTGGAGGATGAAAATTTTCCATAAAACAATATTGTCATATTTTTATAATATCACTCAAAATTTGTTGGTTAACCCCTACGAAAATATTGAGTTTTTCGTTAATTGCTATATATATTGAAGCTTATACTTTTAGTGTTGTTTAAAAATATTTAACCACATTCTACATTCATATTAATGTATTCTAAACCACCTTTCATTTTACATACAAATCATTCTAATTTTTAACAATTAATTTAGTCCAAATTCATATACTGCTTTAATAAGTGGACTAACCACTATAAAATCACTATTATCTGAGAAACAGAGACAACAAAGGTTCATAGCCTCTTTGAGCTTCATAATATGTAAGTGGAGGATGAAAATTTTCCATAAAACAATATTGTCATATTTTTATAATATCACTCAAAATTTGTTGGTTAACCCCTACGAAAATATTGAGTTTTTCGTTAATTGCTATATATATTGAAGCTTATACTTTTAGTGGTTTTTAAAAATATTTAACCATTTTCTAAATTCTTATTAATGTATTTTAAACCACCTTTAAAGGTACATGTACATCATTCTAATGTTTAACAATTAATTTAGTTTGAATTCATATACTGCTTAAATAAGTGGACTAACCACTATAAAATCAATATTATCTAGAGAAACAGAGACAACAAAGGTTCATAACCCTTTGACCATCATAATATGAATGTGGAGGATTCAACTTTGCAATAAAACAATCTTATCATGATTTTCTTAATTTCACTCAATATTTGTGGGTTAACCCCTACGAAATTATTGAGTTTTCGTTAATTGCAATATATATTTAAGCTTATACTTTTAGTGTTGTTTAAAAATATTTAACCACTTTCTACATTCATATTAATGTATTATAAACCACCTTTCATAATACATACACATCATTCTAATTTTTAACAATTAATTTAGTCTAAATTCATATACTGCTTAAATAAGTGGACTAACCACTATAAAATCATTATTATCTAGAGAAACAGAGACAACAAAGGTTCCTAACCTCTTTGAGCTTCATAATATGTAAGTGGAGGATGAAAATTTGCATTAAAACAATATAGTCATGTTTTTTTAATTTCACTCAAAATTTGTGGGTTAACCCCTACGAAAATATTGAGTTTTTCCTTAAATGCTATATATATTGAAGCTTATACTTTTAGTGTTGTTTAAAAATATTTAACCATTTTCTAAATTCTTATTAATGTATTCTAAACCACATTTCAAGGTACAAGTACATCATTCTAATTTGTCACAATTAATTTAGTCTAAATTCATATACTGCTTAAATAAGTGGACTAACCAGAATAAAATCATTATTATCTAGAGAAACAGAGAAAACAAAGGTTCCTAACCTCTTTGAGCTTCATAATATGTAAGTGGAGGATGCAAATTTTCAATAAAACAATATTGTCATCTTTTTTTAATTTCACTCAAAATTAGTGGGTGTTACCCTACGAATATATTGAGTTTTTCGTTAATTGCTATATATATTGAAGCTTATACTTTTAGTGTTGTTTAAAAATATTAAACCATATTCTATATTCGTATTAATGTATTCTAATCCACCTTTCAAGGTACATGTACATCATTATAATTTGTAACAATTAATTTAGTCTAAATTCACAAACTGCTTAAATAAGTGGACTAACCACTATAAAATCACTATTATCTAGAGAAACAGAGACAACAAAGGTTCCTAACCTCTTTGACCATCATAATATGAATGTGGAGGATTCAACTTTGCAATAAAACAATATTGTCATATTTTTTTAATATCACTCAAAATTTGTGGGTTAACCCCTACGTAAATATTGAGTTTTTCGTTAATTGTTATATATATTGAAGCTTATACTTTTAGTGTTGTTTAAAAATATTTAACCACATTCTATATTCATATTAATGTATTATAAACCACCTTTCAAGGTACATGTACATCATTATAATTTGTAACAATTAATTTAGTCTAAATTCACAAACTGCTTAAATAAGTGGACTAACCACTATAAAATCACTATTATCTAGAGAAACAGAGACAACAAAGGTTCCTAACCTCTTTGACCATCATAATATGAATGTGGAGGATTCAACTTTGCAATAAAACAATATTGTCATATTTTTTTAATATCACTCAAAATTTGTGGGTTAACCCTACGAAAATATTGAGTTTTTCGTTAATTGCAATATATATTTAAGCTTATACTTTTAGTGTTGTTTAAAAATATTTAACCACATTCTATATTCATATTAATGTATTATAAACCACCTTTCATTTTGCATACAAATCATTCTAATTTTTAACAATTAATTTAGTCCAAATTCATATACTGTTTTAATAAGTGGACTAACCACTATAAAATCACTATTATCTAGAGAAACAGAGACAACAAAGGTTCATAGCCTCTTTGAGCTTCATAATATGTAAGTGGAGGATGCAACTTTGCAATAAAACAATATTGTCATATTTTTTAATATCACTCAAAATTTGTGGGTTAACCCTACGAAAATATTGAGTTTTTGTTAATTGCTATATATATATGAAGCTTATACTTTTAGTGTTGTTTAAAAATATTTAACCACATTCTATATTCATATTAATGTATTATAAACCACCTTTCATTTTGCATACAAATCATTCTAATTTTTAACAATTAATTTAGTCCAAATTCATATACTGTTTTAATAAGTGGACTAACCACTATAAAATCACTATTATCTAGAGAAACAGAGACAACAAAGGTTCATAGCCTCTTTGAGCTTCATAATATGTAAGTGGAGGATGCAAATTTTCCATAAAAAAAATATTGTCATATTTTTATAATATCACTCAAAATTTGTTGGTTAACCTCTACGAAAATATTGAGTTTTTCGTTAATTGCTATATATATTGAAGCTTATACTTTTAGTGGTTTTTAAAAATATTTAACCATTTTCTAAATTCTTATTAATGTATTCTAAACACCTTTAAAGGTACATGTACATCATTCTAATGTTTAACAATTAATTTAGTCTGAATTCATATACTGCTTAAATAAGTGGACTAACCACTATAAAATCAATATTATCTAGAGAAACAGAGACAACAAAGGTTCATAACCCTTTGACCATCATAATATGAATGTGGAGGATTCAACTTTGCAATAAAACAATCTTATCATGATTTTTTAATTTCACTCAATATTTGTGGGTTAACCCCTACGAAATTATTGAGTTTTTCGTTAATTGCAATATATATTTAAGCTTATACTTTTAGTGTTGTTTAAAAATATTTAACCACTTTCTACATTCATATTAATGTATTATAAACCACCTTTCATAATACATACACATCATTCTAATTTTTAACAATTAATTTAGTCTAAATTCATATACTGCTTAAATAAGTGGACTAACCACTATAAAATCATTATTATCTAGAGAAACAGAGACAACAAAGGTTCCTAACCTCTTTGAGCTTCATAATATGTAAGTGGATGATGAAAATTTGCATTAAAACAATATTGTCATATTTTTTTAATATCACTCAAAATTTGTGGGTTAACCCCTACGAAAATATTGAGTTTTTCATTAAATGCTATATATATTGAAGCTTATATTTTTAGTGTTGTTTAAAATATTTAACCAAATTCTATATTCGTATTAATGTATTCTAAACCATATTTCAAGGTACATGTACATCATTAAAATTTGTAACAATTAATTTAGTCTAAATTCATATACTGCTTAAATAAGTGGACTAACCACTATAAAATCACTATTATCTAGAGAAACAGAGACAACAAAGGTTCCTAACCTCTTTTATCATCATAATATGAATGTGGAGGATGCAACTTTGCAATAAAACAATATTGTCATGTTTTTTTAATTTCACTCAAAATTTGTTGGTTAACCCCTACGAAAATATTGAGTTTTTTGTTAATTGCTATATATATTGAAGCTTATACTTTTAGTGTTGTTTAAAACTATTTAACCATATTCTATATTCTTATTAATGTATTCTAAACCACATTTCATGGTACATGTACATCATTCTTATTTGTAACAATTAATTTAGTTTAAATTCATATACTGCTTAAATAAGTGGACTAACCACTATAAAATCACTATTATCTAGAGAAACAGAGACAACAAAGGTTCCTAACCTCTTTGACCATCATAATATGAATGTGGAGGATGCGAATTTTCAATAAAATAATATTGTCATGTTTTTAATTTCACTCAAAATTTGTGGGTTAACCCCTATGAAAATATTGAGTTTTTCTTTATATGCTATATATATTAAAGTTTATACTTTTAGTTTTGCTTAAAAATACTTTACCAAATTCTATATTCGTATTAATGTATTCTAAACCACATTTCAAGGTACATGTACATCATTCTAATTTGTAACAATTAATTTAGTCTAAATTCATATCTTGCTTAAATAAGTGGACTAACCACTATAAAATCACTATTATCTAGAAGCAGAGACAACAAAGGTTCCTAACTTCTTTGACCATCATAATATGAATGTGGAGGATGCAACTTTGCAATAAAACAATATTGTCATGTTTTTAATTTCATTCAAATTTTGTGGGTTAACCCATACAAAAATATTGAGTTTTTAGTTAATTGCTATATATATTAAAGCTTATAATTTTACTGTTGTTTAAAAATGTTTATCCATATTCTATATTCTTATTAATGTATTCTAAACCACCTTTAAAGGTACATGTACATCATTAAAATTTGTAACAATTAATTTAGTCTAAATTCATATACTGCTTAAATAAGTGGACTAACCACTATAAAATCACTATTATCTAGAGAAACAGAGACAACAAAGGTTCCTAACCTCTTTGACCATCATAATATGAATGTGGAGGATGCAACTTTGCAATAAAACAATATTGTCATGTTTTTTTAATTTCACTCAAAATTTGTTGGTTAACCCCTACGAAAATATTGAGTTTTTTGTTAATTGCTATATATATTGAAGCTTATACTTTTAGTGTTGTTTAAAACTATTTAACCATATTCTATATTCTTATTAATGTATTCTAAACCACATTTCATGGTACATGTACATCATTCTTATTTGTAACAATTAATTTAGTTTAAATTCATATACTGCTTAAATAAGTGGACTAACCACTATAAAATCACTATTATCTAGAGAAACAGAGACAACAAAGGTTCCTAACCTCTTTGACCATCATAATATGAATGTGGAGGATGCGAATTTTCAATAAAATAATATTGTCATGTTTTTAATTTCACTCAAAATTTGTGGGTTAACCCCTATGAAAATATTGAGTTTTTCTTTATATGCTATATATATTAAAGTTTATACTTTTAGTTTTGCTTAAAAATACTTTACCAAATTCTATATTCGTATTAATGTATTCTAAACCACATTTCAAGGTACATGTACATCATTCTAATTTGTAACAATTAATTTAGTCTAAATTCATATACTGCTTAAATAAGTGGACTAACCACTATAAAATCACTATTATCTAGAGAAACAGAGACAACAAAGGTTCCTAACTTCTTTGACCATCATAATATGAATGTGGAGGATGCAACTTTGCAATAAAACAATATTGTCATGTTTTTTTAATTTCATTCAAATTTTGTGGGTTAACCCATACAAAAATATTGAGTTTTTCGTTAATTGCTATATATATTAAAGCTTATAATTTTACTGTTGTTTAAAAATGTTTATCCATATTCTATATTCTTATTAATGTATTCTAAACCACCTTTAAAGGTACATGTACATCATTCTAATTTTTAACAATTAATTTAGTCTAAATTCATATACTACTTAAATAAGTGGACTAACCACTATAAAAACACTATTATCTAGAGAAACAGAGACAACAAAGGTTCCTAACCTCTTTGACCATCATAATATGAATGTGGAGGGTGCAAATTTGCAGTAAAACAATATTGTCATTTTTTTAAATTTCACTCAAAATTTGTGGGTTAACAACCCCTACGAAAATATTGAGTTTTTCGTTAATTGCTATATATATTGAATCTTATACTTTTTGTGTTGTTTAAAAATATTTAACCATATTCTATATTCTTATTAATGTATTCTAAACTACCTTTCAAGGTAAATGTACATCATTCTAATGTTTAACAATTAATTTAGTCTAAATTCATATACTGCTTAAATAAGTGGACTAACCACTATAAAATCACTATTATCTAGAGAAATAGAGACAACAAAGGTTCCTAGCCTCTTTGAGCTTCATAATATGTTAGTGGAGGATGCGAATTTTCAATAAAACAATATTGTCATGTTTTTTTAATTTCACTCAAAATTTGTGGGTTAACCCCTACGAAAATATTGAGTTTTTCGTTAATTGCTATATATATTGAAGCTTATACTTTTAGTGTTGTTTAAAACTATTTAACCATATTCTATATTCTTATTAATGTATTCTAAACCACATTTCATGGTACATGTACATCATTCTTATTTGTTACAATTAATTTAGTTTAAATTCATTTACTGCTTAAATAATTGAACTAACCACTATAAAATCATTATTATCTAGAGAAACAGAGACAACAAAGGTTCCTAACCTCTTTGTCATCATAATACAAATGTGGAGGATTCAACTTTGCAATAAAACAATATTGTCATGCTTTTTTAATTTCACTCAAAATTTGTGGATTAACCCCTACGAAAATATTGAGTTTTTCGTTAATTGCAATATATTGAAGCTTATATTTTTAGTGTTGTTTAAAAATATTTAATCATATTCTATATTCTTATTAATGTATTTTAAACCACCTTTCAAGGTACATGTACATCATTCAAATTTTTAACAATTAATTTAGTCTAAATTCATATACTGCTTAAATAAGTGGAATAACCACTAAAAATCACTATTATCTAGAGAAACAAAGACAACAAAGGTTCCTAAACTATTTGACCATCATAATATGAATGTGGAGGATATGAATGTGGAGGATGCATCATAATATATCCCTTATCTATTCGAATGACTAATATATATGTTTAAAACTATCTTAATAAAGATTATAAGACATGCACCCAACGACTGAATCATACCCAACAACATGGTTCCGCCTATTCCAATCATAGATTCAGTTCTTCTTCTTCTTCTTCTTTTCTTTTCTTTGATTTTTGCTCTTAACTTAATTAGTTCTTTTCAAAATCCTTCATTTTTATTTTGTTTTAATCATATATTATAGAAGCGAAGCGTTATTACCAAGTCCATATTTAAATGATCATATAGAACCAATCCTTAACTGCAACAAAAAAAATGGAATGGGTCATGATATTTATAATTCAATATTGACAAGTTTACACTATAAATACGTCCACAAACCCTCCTCATGTCTTCACACAACTCTCTCTCCAAAACACTTCACGAAAAGAAAAGAAAAATCAAAAATGGCGACACACAATGCGCTCCTGAAAAATGCTCTCATTATTTGCCTCTTCACTCTAACCATCATGACAGAAACCGCATATTCGCAACTCTGCGGTAAATTCGGGTGTAAGGGCAACATGTGCTGCAGCAAGTGGGGGTTTTGTGGACTCACAAACGCCTACTGCGGCACAGGGTGCCAGAGTGGACCTTGCAAATCCACACCTAATGCTCCGACTCCTAACCGTCCCGGCGGTCTAAATGCTGGTCCTCGTGGTACCATAGCGAGTGTTGTCACACCAGCGTTCTTCAACAACATCATGAGTAAAGTCGGAAGTGGTTGCCCAGCAAAAGGGTTCTACACTCGCCAGGCGTTCATTGAGGCTGCTCAATCGTTTCCAGCCTACAGAGGAACAGTTGCTAAGCGTGAGATTGCCGCCATGTTGGCTCAGTTCTCTCACGAATCTGGAAGTAAGTTCAGCATTAACATCATCAGTTTTTCATCAAATATATAAAATGATATTTGTTTATATAATCATTTTTACTATAGTATTAGTTATAAAAATCAAAATGTCACGCATATATATGTAAACACCTTTGGTTTATCCGTTTGTATTTGAGTTTAATTTCAATTATGAAATATAGAGACCAGAATTCTTCTCATAAAATATAAGGATTTAGTAACTTTCTTGCAAAATAAACACGATGATATTTTTTGTCTTCTAAGTATTAATTGGGGGTATCCGTTTCATATTTTGAAATAAATTTTTGTTTCTTTGGTTATATAAAGGTTTTTGTTTCAAAGAAGAAATAGCTGGAGGAAGGTACTGCTAACTGAGCGTAAGGTACCCTTGTCAACCGGGAAAGAACTATTACGGTCGTGGTCCGATCCAAATCACATGGAACTACAACTACGGCGCTGCCGGAAGGTTCCTTGGACTTCCTCTCTTGGAGGATCCAGATATGGTGGCTCGTAGCCCAACCGTTGCTTTCAAGTTTGCCATGTGGTTCTGGAACAAGAACGTGCGTCCGGTTTTGAGCGGAGGGTTTGGAGCCACTACGAGAAGGATCAACGGCGGTGAGTGTGACGGTGGGCGTCCAGACTCTGTGGAGAGCAGGGTTAACCATTACTTGGATTTCTGCAAGAAACTTGGGGTCACTCCTGGAACCAACCTCAGATGTTGAAGACTACTCGTTCACGTGGAGTTTCCCAGAGTTGTGTGTCGAATTTAAAGAAAACTCATTAAGTGGTGTGTCATTTTTTGTGTCAACATTGTGTGGTGTGTTTTAAGGTACCTAATATTGTGTTGTTTGTGTGTAACTACTACATCTCATTATTCAATAACCATATTTCTTTGTATTTTTCCACTACAAAAGTAAAAATTCAAAGAAAAATGTTTTTTTTTTTAATTTCATTTTATCATTACAACAATTCTTATCAATCTTTACTAAAATTCTAAATTGTTAATGTAACCGATTTGATCCAACAAAGTACAAACACTATCACGTAAAACTCCAAAAATGCATTCCTAAAGCTAAATTATAAACTTAAACCTGAGTATATTACAGAACAATGTGCAAAACATGAATGAAATATTTGGTGCTACATATTCTTAAATTATTGATTGGACTAAAGCCTGACACATAAGACTATAAGACAAATATAACCTTCCACAAGAAATTCACGTTTACAGGTAATTCAAAACAATCTTAACAATTTTAAAATGGTTGGAATATGACACGAGCCTACTTTTAATATTCAAAAGAAGATCAACATCATACATTTCGTTCCTTTATGTCCTAAGATTATTATTTCTTATAAGACCTTTTCAATAAAATTTCCCTTAGAAAATATAATAATATAAATCTCACCAAACCAAAAGTTAATTAACCCATTTCGACAAGACCCTCCGTTATCGTTTTTTTTTTTTTTGCCAATGATAGTTTCTGTTATTTACAGTTTTCACATGTCAAAGTATGTCTGATAATGTTTTCTAGAAAACGTATATATACAGGTCTACAATTAAAAATAAATGATTTGACGAATTTATGTAATATACAACGAAAATTCAAAATGTTCGTTTGGAACATTTGAATTTTCTCTTCGTACCGTGACGACTAGGCTATTATTAAATTGGTTACGTGGCGTTGACGCTTGACTTCAATATCACAATATACACCTGTTTTCGACAAAACGGTTCCTTCACGGTACCATCATTGTCTTTGCTTCTCCTATAAAACGTGAACTAATGTACCTCTATCTACCCCACACACACAGAGATAGAAAACAACGATGAAGTACGCTAAAACCACATCACGAAATGACCAGTTTGCTATTTTACTCACAGCTCTTTTCTTCCTGATCCTAACCGTTTCCAAACCCGTCGCCTCTCAGAACTGCGGCTGCCCCCCTGGCTTATGCTGCAGCACTAATGGTTACTGTGGGACGACCGACGACTACTGCGGCGTGGGATGCAAAGAAGGACCTTGCAAGAACAGCGGTCCCGGAGATCCTACTGTTTCACTTGAAGAAACTGTGACACCTGAGTTCTTTAACTCTATACTAAGCCAAGCAACAGGGAGTGACTGCAAAGGTAGAGGATTCTACACTCGTGAAACATTCATGGCTGCAGCTAGCGCCTATCCGAGCTTCGGTGCTTCCATCTCCAAACGTGAAATCGCTGCCTTCTTTGCTCACGTCGCTCAGGAAACAGGGTGTAAGTAATTATTTCCAGTAATTAAATTCATAATCTTTATTAAAAGTTAAATTCATAACGGAATTATTACAATATTTTGATAATTCTCTCGAGTCTTATATATGAATATTTTTGAAAATCTTTAAGATCGACCAGATCCAATGATCAAGATTAGAAATATAATTTTACCAAAACAAGATTAGAAATATGGAAAAATTGTCAAAACGGAACAAAAATTCGGTATGATTGTCCTTTTGGTATAACGCCAATTTTGTTCATTTTGTCTCTTTTTTACCCTTTTCATTTCTGAAACTTAATTAAATAAATAGTTTTATGAATCAAAAAAATTATTAAAAATATAAACAATAAATAAAACATCCATATACACACACTGATATTTTGTTTTGGTTGAAAAACTTGATAGATTACGTTCTATTAAAAGTAGATTTCGTCTTCTACGGAAAATGAGTTAGTAAAAAACGAATTCTAGATTTAACAAGTTCATCTACTTTTTTAGAACGAACCATCTATTTTTAATTAAAAAACTAAATATGGGGAATGCGAATTCTACTAATTGTAAGGATAGATATTTTTCCGTCGAATGTAGTTTCTACTTTTATGAAGTATTCTAAAATTTCCGGAATGCAAAATCTAGACACTACTCGAACGTCTACATGAGGTAGAAATTGCATTCGAGATTTTTTTTCATGGTTCTATACAATTAGAAGGTGCCTTCTATGGATAAGAAAATCTGTTATTTGCAAAAATTAAGGAAGTTTCAGTTAAGAAAAAATAAAAAGAAACATATTTTCCTTTTTATTAAACTTTTTTTCTAAAAACGGTTTTTTCCTTTTTATTAAAATTTTTAATAATTTTTTTTTAATTTTAACGTTTTTATTTCATCTGTAAAAAATAAAAATAAAACTTTGTAAAAGGTCTTTAATAAAATAAAACTTTGTAAAACGTTTTTAATGAAACTTTACTAAAAATAAAATTTGTAAACTTTATAAAAATAAAAATAAAAATAAAACTTTGTAAAAAGTTTTTAATAAAAATATTAAATAAAATTTAAAAAAAAAAGTTTTTAAAAGTTTTTTTTAAGTTTAAAACGTTTGTAAACTTTTTAGTTATATTAAAAATTTAATAAAAAATTAAAATTTTTAACGTTTTGCAAACATTTTTTCCTTTTTATTAAACTCTTTAAAATTCAATTAAAATTTTAAATTGTGTTAAATCTGTTTAATTTGATTAATCAAGAGTTAGTTTTAGAATTAAGAAAAAAATATACTAAAAAGACAACTCAAAGATAGTATTATACTAAATGGACAACCATACTATTTTTTTAGTTTGATTAATCATCGGTTAGTTTTAGAATTATGAAAAAAATATACTAAAGGGACAACTTAAAGATAGTATTATACTAAATGGACAACCATGCTATTTTTTGTTCCATTTTGGCAAATTTCCCAATAAATATTATATATGTCAGTTTTGTAGATCTTCCCATAGATATGCAGTTATTTTATATATTTTGTCTATTCATTTTTGAGAATCTATGTTATAAATATAATTTATCTCTGGTTTAGTTTGTAAATAAAAATTAATTATATTATCCCTTGATTTTAATTTTATTTTTATATTAAAAATATTGACTAAATTTGATTTCAGTATTAACAAAATAAAATCAATTAGATTATATACAGATTTTTGGTTCGAGTTTTGATGATATACACCTTGTTGCAGTCCTGTGCCACATTGAGGAAGTCGATGGACCAGCGAAAGCCGCACGTGGAGAATACTGTGACACAACAAAACCAGAGTTCCCATGTGTACAAGGAAAGGGTTACTATGGTCGTGGTGCGATCCAGCTCTCTTGGAACTACAACTATGGTCCCTGTGGCAGAGACCTGAACGAGGGAGACTTATTGGCTACACCAGAGAAAGTGGCTCAAAACCAGGTTCTTGCCTTCAAGGCCGCTTTCTGGTACTGGACCACTAATGTTCGCTCGAGCTTTAAATCGGGATTTGGGGCGACCATCAGGGCTGTGAATAGTAGGGAGTGTAGCGGAGGAGATTCTACAGAGAAAGCTGCCAACAGGGTTAGGTACTTCCAAGACTATTGTACCAAGCTTGGAGTTCAACCTGGAGAAAACCTCACTTGTTAAGGTTTCTCTCTATCCATCTGAAAACAGCCAATGTTGGCAACATAAGAATAAGAGATCATAGAAGAGAAAGTATCATACTAGTATCGTAATGTTGTTGTAATAATGTAATCATGAAACGATTTCCATTTATGCATATAGGCACATGGGATTTTAGAACAGAGGTTCCATTATTGAACTTATCACCAACACACATTGGATGTATCTCTTTTTCTTTACATTTAAAATGCATGAATATTCATAAGATGTCACTCCTAGCTTCAATTCGATTTACGGGTAAACACAAACGAACAGAAAACACAAAAATAGGTAAGTTTGCAAACTGAAGCAAACTCGTTTTAATACCACGCATGAACATGTCGACGATGACATGTACACACACAAACAGCAGATGCAATTTTAACAGAAGACTGAAACTTTGAACTGCTAAATCGTGTACCGATCATTTAGTTTAGTTGCAAGTTGTATTGTAACCCAAATAAATCATTCTGATAAGAAATATCAGAACGAGTGGTCTGTGTAGACAAGTAACGTACGGTCCACCATATTAAACAATTTCATCCGACTAAGGGGCCCATAATTTACTTTTCATTAGTTTCAATTTCAATCTTTCAAAATATCGATAGATTTATTATTTGAATTTTATACGAATTACTTTCTTAATTTGCCTAAACGAACTGAAGAAGAAATTAAACAAACCCAGGTTCTAACAAACAACCGAACCCTGAATAATTCCATCATAGTTTAGTATGTGCAAACGAGTTGTTTTATTTGCCTGCATGCTAAATGAAAGATTTCAAACAAGTGTAGTTTGTTTTTTGGATGAGTCTTTTTGGCTTCATGCAAAGCTGAAAGTATGAAAGTTAATAATTACTATCTTCGCCTCTCTACCACAATCCACAAAACCCATATCTAAAATCAAACCATGTGAACCACAAATACGTTCGGCTTATTATTTCACATATTCCTTACTATTACATTATCACTTAGACCACTTATTATTACACAAACCATCGCACATGTAGGACTCAGATGACACCATGTAGAATCTGGTCATTAGGTTTGTCACTGCAGTAGTCACATAAGCATTTAAAATCAAAAGCACCGGCATCTCCCGTAATGCATCTTCCACCTTTCGCGTCCTTGTCCTCACGGCATCTTATATAACAAATCGTCGGAAATGTCTGAGGCGCACAGAAGCCGAAACCCACATTCCCGCCGTATTCTTTAAGGCACTCGCTATCCTGCGCTTCTATCTCCGGCGCTTCTGCTCAGTTCATACATGGAGAATATTTGAGAAAACCGAAATCATATATATATATATATATGAATATATGATAAAACGTGCTGCAATACAATCATCGAGATAAATACTCTCTAGATCCTAAAGAACCACACAACGTTTAATAAATATGTGAAATAAATACGGTGTTAGTTACTTTACCAAAAATAACCAAAACGAGGATGAAAATGAGGGTGAAGGAAGAAACTGATTTTGTTGCCATGGCCATCTTAGCTCTCCCTATGTCTGCTCTTTACTCTCTCTGTTGAACTTTGGAGTTATTGTATCATTGTATGTAGGGCCTAATTGTATGTGTAAAATGAATCCGAGGGTGCTATTTATCTTTGTGGTTGGAGCAAAACTTAATCATTAAAGTTATTTAGCTGCCATCACTCAATATTTTAAATATATATATGAGTTTTAACTACTTTTTTGAGTTTTTCATATGCCTGAAAAACGTGATAAAATTGATTTGTTTGTAATATGAAAGGTTTTCTTGAAATAAATTATTAATCTAGGCTCAGCCCAGTATTAATTTAAAAGCAATACATGCTAAAGATGGAAACCGAATTGAACCAGAAAATTGAACAAACCCGAGATAAATCAAGAACCGAACCAGGAACTACTCCACCAGGTGCAAACTTTACTTCCTATCCCTAACCAGGAGCAGAGCAAGCTCTGATGCAGAAAATTAACAGCATGATCAACATTTATCTGTTCTAATGAACCACTTTTAACTTAATTCGACGAGTCTTTTGCTTATGCAATTTGAAGTTTGTTGTTTTCTTCTCCTACACCGACTATGATGCATCTCTATGTTAGTAATTCTGAGTTGCATTTACTTAGTAGGATCATTTGTCTCCTCCTATCCACCAACTTTGACCGCTGCTCTCAAGGTAAAAATGGCATCGACCACATTGTCACAATTCGCACTCACCCTCATTGGCCATTGCACTTTCAAAGGCCGTTTTGCATCCATATAGGAGATTCTCTGTTTGTTATAAATAAAAATATACTACCATTTAATACATTTCTCTTTATTATCATTGTTAATAATTATATAATGTAGAAACAGTTTAAAATATACTTATAAAAACAACAATATGATAATCTTATGCTGTCAAATACATAAACTTATTGTTATCAACCATGTCACAGTCTTAATTTATATAATTCATCTTGACCACAAATTATTTTTTAACACATGTGACATTCACAAATTCATCTTTGACCGCTATATTAGTTGCAAAAGAATTGGACGGCTATTCCGATTATATTTATATATATTTAAACAGTATTTTGACTTTTAATACACTTGATTAAGAGGTAGCCGCTGAAATTTTACCATAAAATTTATTTGATACAACTGTATCTAATGTATTTAAAAGTTAAATAAAATATATTTTTTTGTTTTAGAAAACGAGGCTATTAGAGCTACTTTTATTTTTATTTTTTACTTTAGCTTTCAAAATTAGTTAAAATATAATTGGTAATTTGTCTGGTTGTACCATTTCATACTGTCCAACCAATTAGAGAAAATAATGCCACAAATAATAACAACATCATGTTTGTAGGTTAACGAAGATATTACTAGAACACTGATTGTCCGACAGTCGATTACTTCGCCGCCGAATCAGTAAATGTAATTCAAAAGAGTTTGGCTAAAACATAATTTAAAATATTATCGTAGAGTAAGAACATGTATGTTGTGACGGACCAGATATCTTTATGGATCAGTAACAAAACCATTTTTGTAAATTACGCTTAGTTTGTGAGATGATCGGAACTAAGATTTAGATAATTATAAATATTTTAAGTTAATCTTAATAAGAAAATCGATAATTTTTTTTAACAGATCAACAATTTTAAAGCTATACTATTTATGTATAATTAATTGCTCTTTAAAATATAGGAATCAAGGATTGTCTGGGTGTACACGTGGATGCTAGATGAAAGATTTTATAACAAGTGTTGATTTTAAAATCTTTCAGGCAGGCAGATCCGATCACATACCTACTAGGCTACACGTGGATGCTAGATGAAAGATTTTAAAACAAGTGTTGATTTTTTTTTTCATGTGAACTTCAGATATCCAATTCTTCAAACCATGGGAGCTTAGTTACTTCCGGCTTTTTATTGCACATATTCGTCATTTACATTATTACTTGGATCTTTTCCACACATATTATTACACAAACTATGATGTGACACATGCAGGATTCAAATACCACCACTAAGAATCTTGTCATTAGGAATGTCGCTGCAGTTGTCGCATAAGCATTTAACATTAAGATCACCGTCCTCTGACTCCTCTCCCCTAACGCATGTTCCACCTAGTGCGCCATTGTCCTCACGGCATCTTCTATAACAAAGCGACGGAAGTGGCTCAGGCAAACATAAGCTGAGACCCACATCCCCCCCCCTCCCCCCCCTCCCCCGTATTCTATCAGGCACTCGTCATCATGCGCTTTTGTCTCCGGCACTTCTGCTCATTATATATAGAAAGAACATTTAAGAAAACAAAAATTACATTGTATATTTACATTTTTTGAAAAAGAATCAAATAGTATATAAGAAAAACGTGCTCTCTGGATCAGATGAATCACGTAAGGCTTAACAGATATGTGAAATTAATATGGAGTTAGTTAGTTTACCAAAGATAACCAAAACGAGGATGAAAACGGTGGCCAAAGAAGAAACTGATTTGGTTGCGAATGCCATCTTCTCTGCTAGTATTAGGGCTGTTCAATACGGTAAAACCAAACCGTACCGAACCGAACCGAACCGAAATAGACAATATGGTTTGGTTTTGGTATATATCATATAATCCGAATGGATGTGATTTTATAAAAACCGTAGGATTTAGATATGGTTTGGTTTATAACCGATTAAACCGAATAAACCGAACAAAACCGATCAAAAGTAGAAACATGTAAATATATATCTATTTTATAACGACACATGAAAATATGTTAGTTATATAAGTTAATTTTTGTTAATAACAATTACCATATTTTTATAGTAATAAAAAAACTTTAATTTGTAAAACATTTGAACTATAATTAAATAACAATATATCGCGATTGTGGTTTTTTATTTTCTTAGTCTTCCTTTTTTAGTTTTTTGCTTTATTTTAGCATTGATTAAATTGAAGTGAAGTTTATAAATTTGATAGATAATAATTAGTGAAAATTCTTCACAATTTTTTCTTATCAATAAACGAACAAATTTTCGTGTTCAATCGAAGAAACATGAATTTTATGAACAATAAATGTGGAAGAGTGGAAAAACTTTTCTTTCATGCTTTTATTTTGTTTCTTATTTTTACTTTCAAATTATTAAGCTTTGATTCTATTCTAAATTTGATTATTTTATATGATGGTAGAAGCGTTTTTTACTTTTTTGTTCATTTATTTGAATTTAATAAATGACTGCGTTGATAACATGACTTTAAAATTCATATAATATGCTCTCAAACTAAATAGTTAGGTTTTTGGTATAAAACCTAACAAAACCGAAAACCGACAGTATATAAACCGAACCGAAGTAAATATGGATTTAGAATGGTAGTTATATTTTAGTAACCGAAATACTGAAAAACCAAAAAAACCGAACCGAAACCGAACCGATATCCGGATTGAACACCCCTAGCTAGTATAGTTTTTTTTTTAAACTAAACTACTAGTATAGTAATGTTGTTGTAATAATGTGACGAAAAGATCTCCATTACATGGGATGTTAGAACAGAGGTTCCATATTGTGAACTTATCACCAACACACATTGGATCGATCTCTTTGTTTACATTTAAATGCATGAACGTTCCTAAGATGTCACTCCTATCTAGTATTCGAGTTATTTTTTAACATAAAAGATTTTAAAACAAGTGTAGATTTTTTTTTCTTTGGCTCGGACGAGTCTTTAGGCTTATAGCAAGTTGCGAAGTATGAAAGTTAATAATTGAGCCTCGGATACTTTCGGCTTTTTATTTCACATACTCGTTATTACATTATTACTTGGGACCATTTTCACATTTATTATTACACAACCATATGACACATGTAGAACTCAAATGCCACCTCTTAGAATCTGATCAAAAGGGCTGTCGCTGCAGTAGTCGCATAAGCATTTAACACCACCAGCACCGGCCTCTCCCCAAATGCATTTTCCACCTTTAGCCCCCTTGTTCTCACGGCATCTTGTATAACAAATCGTCGGGAATATCCGAGGCGCACAGAAGCCAAAACCCACATCACCACCGTATTCTTTCAGGCACTCGCTATCCTGCGCTTTTATCTCCGGCACTTCTGCTCAGTATACGTACATAAAGAGTATTAGAGAAAACAGATATCATAGAGTATATGCAAAACGTGCTGTAATGCAGACACTGAGAGAAATACTCTCTAGATCCTATGAACCACACAAATATCTGAAATAAATACGGAGTTAGTTACTTTACCAAAAATAACCAAAACGAGGATGAGAATGAGGGTGAAGGAAGAAACTGATTTTGTCGCCATGGCCATCTTATCTCTCTCTATGTCTGCTCTTTACCCTCTCTGTTGAACTTTGGAGTTGATGTATGTGTAAAATGTACCCGGCTGTGCTATTTATCTTTGTCGTTGGAGAAAAAAGTAATCATTAAAGTTATTTAGGTGCCATCACTCAGTCTTTAAATATATTTTTTTTGTCAGCATGTCTACATGTATATATATGCGTTTTAACTACTTTTTGAGTTTTTTCATAACACGTGACAAAATTGATTTGTTTGTAATATGAAGGTTTTCTTGAAAGAAACTACTACTCTAGGCCTAGCCCAGTATTTTATGTTAAAAGCCCAATACATGCTAAAGATGGAAACCGAATGGAACAAGAAAATTGAACAAACCCGAGTTAAATCAAGGAACCGAACCAGGAACTACTCCATACCAGGTGCAAACATTATTTTCTACCCCTGACCAGGAGCCGAGCCAGCTTGCTTTTACTTATTACGAAAAATAACTGCATGATCAAAAAAACTGCATGATCAAAAATGCATCTGTTCTGATGACATTTTTTTAGAGATCTATTAATGAAAACTCTTTAACAAAAAAAAGAAAGAAAAATAACTGCATGATCAAATATGCATCTGTTCTGATGACTTTTTTTTTGGAACACAGCATCTCTTCTGATGACCAATTGACCATCTCTATGTTGATAATTCTTAGTTGCATATACTTATTAGGATCATTTATCTACTCCTATCCACCAACTTGGACCGCCGCTCTCAAGGTAAGAATGGCATCGATCGCATTGTCACACATTCGCACTCACCTTCAGTGCTCTTTCAAAGGCCGTTTTGCACTCATATATCTGTGTTTGTCATAAATAACAAAATACTACCATTTAATATATTTCTCTTTATTATTTATGGTTAATAATTATATAATGTAGAAACAGTTTAAAATATTCTAATAAAAATAATAATATGATAATCTTATGTTGTCAAATACATAAAACTTATTGTTATCAACCATGTGACAGTCTTAATTATTTCGCCGCTGAGTCAGTAAATGTAATTCAAAAATGTAATCAAAAGAGTTGGCTAAAACACCATTTAAAATATTATCGGAGAGTAGCAATCGTAGATATGAACATGTATGTTGTGACAGACCAGATATCTTTATCAGTAACAAAAACATCTTTTTTAATTGCATTTAATTTGCAAGATGCTAAGATTTAGATAATTATAAACATTTTAAGTTAATCTTAATAAAAATCCTATTTATGTATAATTGCCCTTTAAAATTTAGGAATCAAGGATTTGTCTGGGTGTTTTCTAAACGGCCCTCATTTCTGATCCTTGAATTAACCGTAAATTAATCGAACGGCAGGCAGATACGATCACATACCTACTAGGCTACTACACGTGGATGCTAAATGAAAGATTTTACAACAAGTGTTGATTTTTCTTCTTTTTTTTTCTCTTTTTTTTCATGTGAGCTTCAGATATCGATATCTTCAAACCATGGGAGCCTCAGTTACTTCCGGCTTTTTATTGCACAGATATATTCGTCATTTACATTATTACTTGGATCTTTTCCACACATATTATTACACAAACCATGATGACACATGCAGGATTCAAATACCACCACTAAGAATCTTGTCATTAGGAAAGTCGCTGCTGCAGTAGTCGCATAAGCATTTAACATTAATATCACCGTCCTCTGACTCCTCTCCCCACTCGCATGTCCCACCTAGTGCGCCCTTGTCCTTACGGCATCTTCTATAACAAATCGTCGGAACTGGCTCAGGCAAACAGAAGCTGGGACCCACATCGCCCCCGTATTCTATCAGGCACTCGTCATCATGCGCTTCTGTCTCCGGCACTTCTGCTCATTATATATAGAAAGAACATTTAAGAAAACAAAAATCACATTGTATAAACATTTTTTTTTGAAAAGAATCAAATAGTATATAAGAAAAACGTGCTCTCTGGATCAGATGAATCATGTAGGGCTTAACAAATATGTGAAATTAATATGGAGTTAGTTAGTTTACCAAAGATAACCAAAACGAGGATGAAAACGATGGCCAAAGAAGAAACTGATTTGGTTGCGAATGCCATCTTCTCTGCTCTGTCTCTCTACTCTTTACTTTCTCTCTTTGACCCTGTGTGTAATATGAACTCGGGTTATGTTATTTATCTTTATCGTTGGGGCAAATAAATTATCATTAAAGTCGTTTAGCAGCCTGCAGCCTGCAGCCATCGATCTTACCTAATTTTCATTTTTTTAAAAATTATTTTCACTTACAAATGACAATAAACAAGTTAAGGGGCGGCTTAGAAGTATGAGGGGGAGTGCGACGTCCTTTTCACAATTTGTTTAAAATTTTTACTGAACAAAATAGTAGATATAAATATATTTTAACTAAATTTAGTTATAAATATTTTAAAAACTAATTTTATCTTGAAATTTTTTCAAACAAAATAATGAAATAGCTTAAGTAATTATAGAAAATTTTAGTTAAAACTAATTTTCCAAAGAAAAAACTTCCAAAGGGCTATATAATTTGTTTTTTTCCCAGGGGCCCTGAAAGTTTATGAGCCCTCCCTGAATTGTTTTGCTTTTTATTTCAACTTTTGTATTTTCAACTCATTTGATTATTTTAGTATTTTATTTTTATTATATTAAGATATATCCTAGGGTAATTCTTCCAAATAGATAATTTTTAAGTTTTTGTCATAAAAAGAGTCTCTAAGAAAGAAAATGACCAAAATAAATTTTATTAAAGAGGCAAAAGACTCTTATTTCCTAGATGTATGAATATAAGTATAAATAAAAAATAAAATAATAGTTTTTTACAGTTTCGAATTTTATGTTTTGAAATTCAAAAAATATTTTTTGAAACTATTTTTAAAATTTTTATTTTCAAATTTTTAATAATTATTTTTTATTTTATTAATTTTAAACTTCATTCCCAAAACTTCACCTTTTCACGCTAAATCCTAAATCTAGATTAGTTAACTCTAATTGTATAAGTGAATATTTACTTATTTAATGAAATATTTTGGTCATTTGGAATCTATATTTGTGACAAAAAAATTTTAGAGTTACCCTAGAATATTTTCCTATATCATATATTAATTTAATTTAAATTTAATATTTAATTTTAAAAGGAATCGTTTAGCTGTCATAAACCAGTAATTTAAATTATAATCATATTATATATCCTAAGAAAAAATAGAATAGATAAATATATAGGTCTATTAAATATATAGTATATATTAAATATATAGTATAGTTCTCGTTAAACTAATCATAAAATTAATTAATAATATGCAATTAGGTTCACGTTTTAAACATATAATAATTCTGTGTGCTATTTATTATCTACCAACTTGGACCAACACTTGCAAGGTAAGAACAGTATTGAGTCTATTGACCAAATAGGTCACTCTCATTACTATTTTAAAGGCCGTGTTTTTGCATTTTGATACATCTTTGTTTGTAAGAAATAAAAAATATTACGATTTTAATAACTTTCTCTTTGCTAATTGTATAAGTTAGCCGCCATAGATAAAATGTTAAGAAGTATCTATAATAGAAACTAAACTATAATAAACTTCTCGTTATCAACCATGTCACAATCTTAACTTATATAATTCATTTTATCCATAAAATATTTCTTATCCATATGTCACGTTCAAAAGATCATCTTTGACCGATAGTTTAGCTGCAAAACAACTGGACGGCTATTCATTATTCTATCTTTATAATATTTAATAGTATTTTGACTTAATACACACATATTGAAAACATGTAATTTCTGGTATATATCTAAACTTTTACATATGAATAATAAGGAATATAACACATTACTAAAAAAAAAAATCATGTTTGTGGGTTAACGAAGATGCCTGAACGGCCGATTACCTCGACGTTGCCTCTAGATCCAGTAAATATAATAACAAAGAGAGTAGTAAACACAAGTATCTCAAGAGAGAAAAAAAAACTGTATCTCTTATATATTAAAATAGAATCATTACAACATTTTGAGTTGTCTCTTAGCACTTTTGGTTTATTTACAAAACAAAAAAAGTATCTCAAGAGGTTTTATCCAATATAACAAAGTTGAAAACAAAAGAAAAGAAGTGTATAAATGTGAAAAAGTTTCTCAAGTTTTTAAAAACTCATCTACACATGTCCTAATATAATTGATTTAAATTTTCAGTTTGTATTAATTTAGGAGAAATTGCAAAAACTACCACTTTCTTATTACCACTTTTCATCTTTACCTTAACCACTTATACCTTTCAAATTTTGATAAGTAAAAGACATTTATATCCCTAATTAATTAAATCTAAATTCAATTAGAGAAAGTAGAGTTTATCCCTTACGCCTCCGGCTTCTCCGATGGTGGCTAGTAGAGCCGACGCCGGAATCCATAGTTTCCTTTTTCTTTTTGCCTATCTTTGCTTCTCTCCTCATGAATCCATATATCTTTTTCTCTGGGTTTGAGTTTGGCGTGGATCCACTTCTCAAATGTTAGATCTAGTTATTGTGCTTGTCGTAGATGAACCTTAAGATCCATGGCGACAGGATGAAGAGAAGGATGGTGGGTGAGGTTCATCGGAGATCCGCCGCAACTTCATCTCACACCTATCTTCTGGGAAAGCTTCTCGTCTTTCTCTCTCAGACGGTGGCGTGTGCTTTGTGTCTCAGAGATCGTCTGTCACTGCGAACCAGCGCGGCAAAGTTGGTGTTTGTGCTTTCTCCTCTCGTTTACTCTTGGTGGTCTCGCGACAGCTTGGTGGCGTTCCGATGTGGTCAGCTTCTGGGCCTTTATTATCTTAGTTATCGTTTTTGTTTATGAGGTGTCTGGTAGGGAGCTTATCTCGTGGTGTTCCTTTTGGGTCCTCTTGCGTGTTTCATGTTCTTGGTTTCTAGAGCTTATCAGTGGTTAGTACTGTGACACAATCAGCCTGGTAGAGGAATAGTATTCCTGAAGTAAGGAACAAATGATTTTATCTTTACCTGCTATATGTTTCATTTAGTTTGGCTCTGTTTTGATTATTGTTGCTTTCTTGTCTCTTTTAAGAACAAGAACCATAATGGTTTATTAATTTCAGTGTCTTGTGTTTCTTTGTTCAATGATCAGAATCTGAGATTGCATTGATGTTCTTTGTACATAATACTTATTGTCAATTCTTTTAGCATCAGCTATGGTCTCTGCTTTATCCATTGTTCAGAGAGAACAATCATCTTGAGAAGACAAAAAGCCTTTCCCTAAATTATATTGTTTGTGCAGTAATGGAAGTTGGAGATCTGTATGGAACATTGATTTCCAGGATGAATCTCAGGTGCTTGACATAAAAGGGAAATTGCAGGCTGTAACATTCGCCACTCATTTATTCTCTCTCTTTAAGTTGGATGTAACTTATTCAAAGCCAATGGAAGATTAGTAAGTAGCTTTTGTGTAATGTCAGTGCTTCAGTCTGTCATCTCTTAGTAGCTTTTGTGCATGGCCTGGTCTTTTTGGTTGAAATTTGAGCTGTGTTTGAGCCAAGACTCTATCTTTTCTTATACATAACATCTCTATTGACAACTGTAGGTGTTTCAGAGGATTGATGTGTTTAGCAAAGATTTCGATAACAGAGCGGAAGTGGAGATTGGAGCTCCATGGCCGTTACCTCCTCTGGAAGCCACTGCCACATTGGCACACAAATTTGAACTCTTAGGTTTGTTTGCGTCTCTCTCCCTCTCTCGCTTTATGTTTCCTTGCATTGTATAAAGACAATGTTTAGAGCTAATGTTGATCATGGGAGAACAACAGGTACATGCAAGATCAAGATCACGTCTGAGAAAACAACAGTGAAGACGTCTGGAAACTTGGCGCAGATCCCTCCGTTTGATATCCCGAGGCTTTCCGACAGTTTCAGGCCACCGTCTGGAAACTTGGATACTTATGATCATTATTATATGTTCTTATATATTATTTATATACCCTTATAAATTATCTTATACAGATTTATAAATCATTTTGTTTTTTTTATACGACTTTATAAACCTTAATTCTTTTTGTTTATGAACTGACGAGCTGTTGAAAATAATTATTAATAGTTAAAAACGATTTATAAGTCTTTCTATATTAATTATAGACCTTTATAAATTAATTTACATAGATTTATAAGTCTTTATAACGTTTAAATACACTTTTATATATTGTAAACTCGATTGATTTTACAAGAGGTAAAAAACCAGTTTTAATAAGGTGTTATAAAACTACTGAAATACAAATGTGGAAATAAACAATTTTGTTTTGATTTTATAAGAGTATATAAACGATTTTTAATAAGGTGTTATAAAGCTACTGAAATACAAATTTGGAAACTTGAACAATTATGTCACATAGTCTTTCATTTTAAAATTTTATTTTCTATCTTATATAAATTTATATGCCCTTATATATTATTTATATACCCTTATAAATTATTTTACACAGATTTATAAATCATTTTGGTTTTTTATACGACTTTATAAACCTTAATTCTTTTGTTTATGAACTGATGAGTTCTTGAAAATAATTATTAATAGTTAAAACTTGTTCATAAGCCTTTCTATATTAGTTATAGACCTTTATAAATTAATTTACATAGATTTATAAGTCTTTATAACTTTTAAATACACTTTTATATATCCTAAACTCGATTGATTTTACAAGAGGTAAAAAAACCAGTTTTAATAAGGTGTTATAAAACTACTGAATTACAAATATGGAAATAAACCATTTTGTTTTGATTTTATAAGAGTATATAAATATTTTTAATAATGTGTTATAAAGCTACTGAAATACAAATTTGGAAACTTGAACCAATATGCCGCATAGTCTTTCATTTTAAACATTTATTTTCTATCTTATATAAATTTATATGCCCTTATATATATTATTTATAGACCCTTATAAATTATCTTATACAGATTTATAAATCATTTTGGTTTTTTATACGACTTTATAAACCTTAAATATTTTTGTTTATGAACTGATGAGACAGCGACGGTGAGCTTCTTCGAATCTCTTGGCTGCGTCGCATAGAGCGTAGATCACGCTGCTGAGGTTGAGCGAGTCGGGACGGTATTCGCGGAGGCTGATTGGAAGAGCGTTGTCGGGATTACGGACAGAGCATAGGCTGTGTATCTGTCTTTTAACTGCTTCCGATGTTGATGGTGCTCTCAACTTTGAGAACCTTAAGGTACATACTAGAGTAGTTCCCATATTCTATAGCTTCCTTTGATGATATGAACATTTGATGATATTTCTTTGGTGGAGTTTATTAGTAGTTGAGAAATATATATTGCTCTGCCTCAGGAGGACCAATCCGTTTTAGAAAAGCTATTGGACATCTTGCACCTGAGCTTGGGAAGCTCGAACATTTACAATATTTGTAACTTGTAAGTCATCACATCACATCGTTTGTGTCACTGTCTGATCTTACAACTCAACTCTATGTAGTGTTTGTAACTTATGTAATTTGTGATTGTCTTGTCTTAGCTCTTGTGTTTGAGTTACTTTTGATTGATTCTGCCTCAACCCCATACATGAAAAATCGTATACCATTCACGAACTGGTGTCTTCTTTGACTGTTTTAGCTTTTAGCTCATGAATCAAGCATCTTGTTGTTGGCTGTGATAGACTTGTGAATGTGTTAAAGAAGCTTGAGGTACTACAGTAGTTCCCACATTCTATAGCTTCGGCAGTGAGTTTATCAGTTTGTGAATATGTCAGTGTGTCACTGAGTTTCAAGTTGTTTATGAACTTGTGATTATTAATAGTTGAGAAATTATATGGACTGTGTGATCTTAGTTGTTATCTTTTGTTGCTGGCTGCAGCATGGACTTGCAGACAGTACAAAGAATGGCACAAGTGGAGTCATGAGTCTTAATAAAGCTTGGAAGTTGGAACGAGTGTTGGAGAGTGTAGCTTGGAGGATACACGACTGGTAGTGAAGTAGTGAAATTGGAACGAGTGTAAAACAACTACACGAGTCTTTTTAATCTTTATTCAACAACTAGTGTGATATGATCATATGAATAAAATATATGTAAACTTTGTTTTTTTTTTTAATTTAATACTTTGATTTTGAGACAAAAATGAATAAAAGATACTTTTTATGATTCTGATAATCAACCAAAACAAGTTATATGTGAAAGAAGCTCTTTCAATGATTTATAAGCCTTTATAAAATGTTATAAGACTATATAAAAAAATTACCTTTTGAAAATCTACAAATCCTTATAAATGATTTTATAAACCCTTATAAATAATTTTAAATATTCTTATAAATGATTTATAGACCTTTATAAAAAGTTTCTATATATTCATATAAATGGTTTTTAAGATTTTATAAATGAATTACCTTTCTAGATATTTATAAATGATTTTATAAAACCTTATAAATATTTGGTATATTCTTATAAGTGATTTTCTAAAGGTTTATAAATCATTTATAGGAATATATATAAAATATTGATAAAAGTTTATAAATGATTTCTAAATCTTCATAAATGATTTATAAACATTTATAAATTATTTATAATCCTTGTAAAGCCTTATAGACTGATTTTATAAACTCTTATAAATGAATTGTACTTTAATAATATATTTAGAAAGTCTTATAAACAGATTTTATAAACTCTTATAAAATCTTATTAATTGTTTTATAAACCATTATAAATAATCGTTTATTTCTTATAAATAATTTACAAACATTTATAATAGAATTATTGACAGATTAACCTGAAGTATATATTCTATATAACAGGGATGTACGTGATTTGAAGTCTAAAAGATCTTAAAAGTGCTCAGACACCTGAGTTTATGGCCGCAGGCCAGTCCAAGATGCATAAGCTTTCTTGGAAACATCGAAGGCGCATGTATCCTGAGATTCAAGTGTCCTCACAACCTTCATACCTTCAAGGACTTGTACAAACACAACATGCTTGTTATCTAACCATGTCCTCTTATAACTGACTTTATAGAATCTTATTAATTATTTTATAAACCCTCATAAAACAATTATTACTACATATTAATGATACATAATCACTTGTAAATGGTTTTATAAACCATTATAAATAATTTTATTTATTTTTTAGAAATGATTCATAAATAATTATAAATTATTTAAGAAGATTTCCAAGAAATTATAAACACTTGTAAATATCTTTATAAACACTTTATAAATTAACTTATAAACCCTTTTAATCAAAAACCAGTTTATAAACTCTGTTAAATCAGTATATAATCCCTTATAAGTTAATTTATAAACCCTTAGAAATTAATTTATAATCCATTATAAATTAAGTTATGAACACTTAAATTAATAATAGTGATTAACTATCAAAACGACTCATTTATGATTTTCCATAATCAACTATTATTCTAAAAAACCACATAAAGCAATTGATAACCATTAATTCAGGTTTCAAGATCGATGCATACACAGATCAAGTTATTTATAAACCATTTATAAACACTTATAAATGACTTAAAACCCCTTATAAACCTTATGAATTGTTTATACAATTTTATAAATGATATATAAACCTCTTATAGTGATTATTTATAAATTCTTATAAATGATATAGTTGTTATACCAATTATGAAATTTTATAAAAATATATAATTTTTTTTAAATCTATTCTTTTATAGTTTCTATAAATTATTTGTTTTTAACCGATTTACAAACACTTATAAATAATTATACACTTTTACTAATGGTACATTTGTTTATAGGAGTTTATAGATGATATACTAAACTTTTTAAATTCTTATAAAGGAAATATCAGTTTATATATACTTATAAAAATTTATAAAATGATTTATAAGGTTTTATAAACTAATTTATTATTTATAAACTGATTTATGGTTTATAAGGTGATTTTTGAGGTTTTAAGTTAATTTATTATTTTTATTAACTAATTTTAGTTTTATAAGTGTTATAAACAGATTTGTAAACCTTCTGATATTTTTCTAGCAAAATATTTATATTTTCAACAGCTCAAGAAGAGCCTCTAAACCATTTATATACTTTTTATAAATTCTTATAAAGCATTTATAATATTTTATAAACCTTTATAAATGGTTTATAAACTATGAATAAATGTTTTCACAAATTTTTATAAACCTTTATAAATTATATATATATATTTTTTTTATAAATATTTATTTTAGACCCTTAGTAAATATTTTAGAAACCTTTATAAACTTCTACAAATATTTATAAACCTTTATAAATGATTTATAATCTCTTTATAAGTTCTTATTAATCTTATAAAATGATTTATATAAGACTATTTACAAAATTTGCATGTTTTATGAAACTTTAAGTTATTTAATATGGGAGTAAAATTAGTGTCAGCTTAGATTACAAATAGGTTTATAAAGTCTTATAAAACTAAGTTAGTTTTCTTATCAAAGAGTTAGTTTTCTTATCAAAGGATTAAAGTACAGACAAAAGATATTATTTGTAAAGGCATAAACAAACAAATTGTTAACATACCCTTTATAAAAGATTTTTAGACTCTTTATAAATGGATTATAAAATTTATATATATATTTTATAAACTTTTAATTGTTTGCATATCCTTATAAATTATTTTACATATCTTTATTAATTGTTTTATAAGTCTTTATAAATCATTATATACTCTTATAAACGATGTAGATACTTCTAATTGGTTTCTACACCTATATAAATCCTTATAAATAGTATACTTACGCTTTATAAATTATTTATAAACTTTCATAACATTCTTATAAGCCTTTCTAAATGGTTTAATAATAGATTTTTTCAAATAATTTTCATACCCTTATAAATTGTTTTATAAATGGTAGATACGGTTCTTTTGCTTTGTGCCTCTCCTCATATACACAGATTTGACGAGGACTACAATCTCCTAATAGATTTGAACTCAAGCTTTAGACCGATTCATAGTGCCGGTTATGCACTGGAACATGTGGCCTTGGAATATTTAGTAGTTATTGTATTCATATGCTTCTTTATGAAAGAGTTTTTTGGTGCGTAATCTAATATACTTTTAGGTTATGAACCAATCATTTTGATTATCAGAGATATAATAAAGAGCATCCATTTACTTGAAAGTAGAACTAGAAATGTTTGATTTCAAATACAAAATAGCTGGGAATTGCACATATGCGAGAGATTTTGGGTAATTTAAATTCAAAAGAAACCATAAAATTATTTACAAAGGTTTATAAATCATTTCTCAGGATTCATAAATCAATTTGTAAGTGTTTATAACTTATTTTATAAAGATTTATAAATTAGCTATAAAAATTTATAAAACCTTATAAATTATTTATAAGAGTTTTTAATCATTTAAAATATTTTAATAATTTTGTAATGATTTATAAATCAATTATAAAGATTTAAAATGAGTCTTATAAATAATTTATAAGCCTTTAAAAAGTTATAATGATCCAGTAAGTCTTATAGATCATTTACAAGTGCTTACAGATAAAATTATAAGAGTTGGTAAATGTTTATAATTAATTTATAAGAGTTTATAAATTAGTTATTAGAGATTATAAATTATTTTATAAGGGTTTATAAATATTTTTAAAGACTTCTAAATCATTTATAAGAGGGTTCATAATTATTTATAAATCATTTATAAGAGCTTAGAATTCAGTTATAATAATTTATAAATTATTTTATAAAATTTTATAAATTAGTTATAAATATTTAGAAAGGCTTATAAATCATAAACGAGTACAAAGGTTTATGAATGTTTATTAGGGTTTGTGAACCGGTTTATAAGGGCTTATGAACTAACTTATAAAGTTACATGTACTTATTTATAAGTGTTTATGAATTGATTTATATAAACATATTGATTAAGTGTTTATAAATTTATTTATAATAATCTATCAAGGAAAGAAACATGTCGTTATGATGTTCTCATTGTGTTTTCAGTGTCTAAATTATGAGGGTAAGTATGGAGTCTATATTAAATGATTAAAATACAGACAAAAGATATTCTTTCTAAAATCATGAACAAACAAATTGTTTACAAAGGTTTATAGATTCTATATAAATAATTTATAAACCCTTATAAATGGTTTATAAAATTTATATATTGTTTTATAAATGATTTATAAATCCTTTTTAATTATTTACATACCGTTATAAATCGTTATAAATGATTTTACATACTCTTATAAATTGTTTTATAAGCCTTTATAAATGGTTATATATTCTTATAAATAATATAGAAACCTTATAATTGGTTTCTAAACCTATATAAACTCTTATTAGTAGTATACATACCCCTTATAGATTTTATAACTTGTTTTATATATAAACTTTCATAACTTTCTTATAAACATTTGTAAATGGTTTATAGAATTTATAACTTGTTTTATAAGCCTTTAAAAATGGTTTATAAACTCTTACAAATAATTTTACGTACCCTTGTAAATTGTTTTATAATCCTTTATAATGGTGTATAAACTTTATAAATTATTTTTATAAGCCCTTATAAATTATTTACATACCCTTATACACCCTTATAAATTATTAACAAACCATTATAAATTATTTTACAAGCCTTTCTAAATGGTTATAGACTCTTTTAGTTAATTTTTAAACCTATATAACTCTTATAATGCCCCTTATAAATTGAATATAAACTTTTTAACCTTTTATAAACCCTTATAAATGTTTTTTAAATTGTTTTTATAAATTTCAAAAGTTAAAGTTAGTGTAGTTGGAAAGTAGTTTACTAAGATTTATAAATGGTGTATAAAATTTAGAAATTGTTTTATAAACTCTATGAATGTTTTATAAACACTTATAAATAATTTATACATCCTTTAAACCCCTTATAAAATATTAGACTTTCTAAATGGTTATAAATGATTTAGAGTTCTTCTAACTGATTTATTTTACCTTTATAAACCCTTATAAATTGTCTAAGTGAAGATATTTTTTTATGATTTATAAACTCTTATAAATAGATTTATAAACCTTGTAAATTAATTTATAAATCGCTTATAAGTTCTGATAAATTGTTTTATAAACCCTTTTAAATAGTTTTACAAACCTTTATAAATAGTTATATAAATATTTATATGTATTTTATAAATTTTATAGATGGTTGATACAAGGTTTTATAAGCTCTTATAAAATTTATAAATGGTTTTATAAACTCATATAAATGATTTATATACAAAACTATTTCATATATCCGTATGATTGGTTTTATAAACCTTTATAAACATACATGAATAGTTTTATCCTGAGAACCAGACTGAAGGTTAATCCTGAGAAGCAGTCATTTCATCAGAGATATTCACATGACCCGAGGTATCTATGAAATTGCATAGATAGGATTTAGACCTGCTATCTTCAAGGACAAGCGACATCGGAACCGCCTTGATTGAAATGTTCCTCTCCTGCTCATCAACTCTTGTGTCTGTATACTTCATGCGCTTCTCGTTTTAAGCATTAAAAGTAGACATATGGTGAGTCTGCTCTACCAACATATCCATGAAGACAGTTTTCCCATGCTGTAGATGCCCCACAGGAGCAACATTCCTCACAAGCTCTGGATTCGACATGAGGCCGATGAGAAACTGTGTTGACACGTACGTCGTGGAATCCTTCACCCCTACCTCAGATCTGACGTCTCTGACAGGTTTGATAATCGGCATCTCGAGAGGCTGCTCATCCTCATCCATGACTAAAGTCTCAACATCCTTCCCCGTAAACTTCTTGTGCGGTGGGATAGTACTTTTTATCCTCAGGGAGAACAATCTGGTTATCCATCTCCACGTCATTGATCGTGGTGATCCAACCGTTAGAACCCCCAGGAGGATGTTCTCCATCTGATCCATCCTCTTCACGCTGCTTATCCTGAAACTCCTCGTCTTCTATTTCATCATCACTCTCTCTGTCGGACTCAATCTCAGGTTTAATGTAGTTACCAAACTCATCATACAAGCTATCATCCATCTTTAATGTAAACCTGTCACAAAGATTCCCATAAGAAAACAGAATACCGTAGAGTGAAGATAAACAATATAGGAAAAAATATCTCAAAATCAAATCAGACCATCACAAGCTTGTTAATAGTAAAGCTGAAACAGTACTATAACAACACATCCAACACTTGATAATAACCACAAAACCATTCTCGGATCTGGAGAAAATGCTAAGGAGTAACTGCAGCGTAAAACATGAAATCCATGAACTATCACCAGAAGAAGGTTTAAGGACGAGTCAACTATTAAAACGGTAAGCACAACCACCATAAACGGGAACGAAGGATCCTCTCGCGTAGTTTTACCAAAGCGTCTATGAGAGTAGTACTAGGCAAAGCCCTAAGTTATAATCAATAGAAACTTAAGCTAACTTGGACTAGAGAAAATAATCTAAGCTCGAATCAAGTAAAACCTTAAGCTAGAAACTTCTTGAGAAGATAGCGCAAAAAAAGCTAAGGAGTGAGAGGACGAACTAGATGGGGAAAAAGCGAGATGGAACGGCGTAAGGAGGGTAGGGAGTGAGAGGTAAGAGAAGGATTGCCGTCGTCGTCCGATCTCCTAGTCGTCGTCGTCCGATCTCTTCGCCGTCGTCGTCCAATCTCCGATCTCGTCGCATTGCCGTCGAAGTTTTCTATGGAAATAGAAAGAGACGGGTAATTAGGTTAGAATTGTGAGAGAGTTATTTTTGTCTTTTGCCTATTAATGATTTAGGTATTTCTGAAAATGTATTCCTTCTAAGTGTATATATGAAAAGTGGTACCTAAAAAAGTGTACTTATGAAATTTCCCCTTAATTTAGTTAGATAATTAGGTTTTAATAAAAAAATATTATTATTGTATTTGGTTAAGAATGCTTTAGACATTAATATGAACACGTGGATGCCAAAGTAGTCAAAGTATTACCAAACTTGTTTTATTACACAGAGAAAGTCGTACTTTTACATTATTCTTTGTTTCATATTACGTGATCATACATTCACATCCATTATTAGATTTTAATCATTACACAAACCAAAGTATTAGCGATCGTTTGGAAACTGGGATTAGGGTTGATCGTTGCAGTAGTCGCATAAGCACTTGACGTTAGTTCCTGGTCCCCAACGGCATCTTCCACCTTTAGCCCCCTTGTTCTCACGGCATCTTGTGTAACAAAACGTCGGAAATATCCGAGGCGCACAGAGGCTGAAGCCAACATCGCCACCGTATTCTCTCAAACACTGGCTATCTTGTGCTTCTATCTCTGGCACGTCTGTTACAACAAAAGAAAATAGAACTATATATTAAACGGAATACAAGGCGTAATATGAAGTTACTAACAAATAAGAAACCTACCAGAGATAACTAAGAAGAAGATGAAGAAGACAACAAAGATGGAAAGTGGTTTTATCGCCATTGCCACTTTTGCTATGTGTGTCTCACTTTGGGGGGTTTGTTTTGATATGTAGTTGAACACTTGGGGCTGGTGCTATTTATATTAATCTCTAGGACCAAAGTGGTATAGAACCGAACCATACCGAAACTAAACCAGTAAGATAACAACCAAAAAGTCAAATAGTTCTAGTTTGAATTGTTGACCTTTTGGCCACAACCGACATGACTATATATATACAATCCAATTTTTATTAATTTATTCTCTGATTTATGTAAGGCAATAAACGTGTTACAAAAAAAAATATAAGACAATAAACATATACAGTAGCAAAATTGTCTTTCTCCCTCATGCCATTCTTTACAAGCAAACTAATATATATGGAGAATATAAACAAACATTCTTTCACATGGGATTATGGGAAGACATAACTGAGCAGTAGATGTTATAAACCTGTTCCTAAGTAACCGTTGCTGCCAGCAGAACTACCTATAGGAGCAGGCAAGTCACGAACGAGGAACTTCACCGTGTGTTTTCCCATACCATGTAAAATCTCCAAGCATTCTTGGAGATCAGAATCTGTAACCATCAACACCCATTCTTCTTCATCATCCAAGTACTTGAGTTGAAACGACCCCTCTTGCAGTTTAAACCGTTTACCAACTTCTTTGTAGAGCTGTGAACACCCAACCAATGGCTCGAACTTGAAACGTGTTGTGTCTTCTCTATAAGTGGCCTTTACAGTACGCGTTGTTGACTCACTTTGGCCGCTGTTGCTTTTATGGGTTCTCATTTGGTTCCATTCGTCCATGGAAGTAGATGAGCTTCCAAGCATAACTGCGCCTGAGCTATTTGATGAATCTGACATGGATCGAACTGTTGTTTCCATGCCATCTGTAACCGCCACCGGAGAGGTTAACTTGCCATTGCTCTTTATTCCTTCACTGCCATTGAAGCCAGACTGTTCGTCCAACCAAGCCCATTGTTGACCACTAGCATTCCCCTCCATGAATGACTCTGCACCAAACAGAAACCTGTCTTAAAATTTGAGACTCTAAGGTTCATGGCATAGAGATGTTCTTACCGTTTGTAATGATATCATCCTCTAACTTAACTGCATTGTCGACTGATTTAGCTTTCAAGAGCTCCAAGGAGGTAGCTTCAGCCATATTCTCCTGACCTCTTACATGTGTATTGTTACCATCAGAAGATGGACTGATAAAAGGACCAACTGCAACGAATCTGCCTGTTGCTGAGTCAAACTTGAGTCCTCCTTCTACACCCTGGACCGAGTCAAGCACCGTCTGTATTTTCCTCAATGACCTATTCACTTTGTTAATCTTACGAGACGGCCACCTCATGATCCCATTTTGTCTGCATATCCGTTTTAATGTAGTGGGACACACTGCAAAAGATTAGATCCAAGTGAAGCGTTAGTTAGTTAGTCTGGTAAATAGAAATGCATCCATGCCCGAGATAATGTGAGAAGCTCACCACCAAGGCTTCTTGCAGCATCCTTTAGACTACCAGAAAAATGTTGTTGGAGAACGCTTAAGCTCACATTTTTCTCCACGGTGCTCTTCTTCTGCGGTGTTCTAGCTTTGCTCATATCCTATGGATAAAAAAAAACAAATCAGTGCTCAATCTAGTAAGTTGTTTCACAATATCTACAGAATAACCAAACTGCATACCTGCTCAAAAGTGCCTTGACTTCTGTTATCTTTATCAGATGAGTTAGAGTTAAGTTCACAATCCAATACTATTGTCTGAAAGTTTCCTGAACATGTAGTCTGCGGGAAGTTAGATACCTCTCCACTCCTTTTCGTTGCCCCCACATCCGAAACAGTTCTCAGAGTTCGACAAATCCTCTGCATCGTACCCGAAAGGCTGTCTAATAGAAGTTGTTGTTCCAAGCTTCCTTTCATACTTAGAGGCAAGAAAAGTTCAAGAATGTAATCATCTTCACCGGTCCAAGTGCTCCTCAGTTTTATAGCAACAGCAGCATTGAGACCGTACTTTCTAGCGTGATGGACAAGAGGGTACTCGCTGATATCATATGCCTTGACATCAGAAGAAAAGAAGGGCTGGTTTGATACGAAAGCTTTGCCAACGATTCCTTCCTTTTCTCTTAGACAATGCTCCAAACACGCGTGCAGAAAACCTTCCATCTCCATATCATTCACATAACAAGTTGTCTCTTCTACGCAAAGAACACAGTTCTCACCATAACTACAAGGAATCCAGGCTAGAGCTAAAGGCAACTTGTGTGCATGACAAACTGCTCGCAGAACATCTTTTATTTCAGCTAAGGCCTCTCTTTGATTACTCGAAAGGTACTACAAAAGCAAAAAGTTCAATTAGACTGAGACATAAACAAACTAGAACTTAATGTGTTTTGGTTCAGATGTTTGTTACCTGAGGTCTAGGGATCGCTGATGTCCTTAAGTTCACAGCCTGAAGAGCACGGCAAACAGAGTCCATCTCCATATCAAAATTGTGTTTTTCCTTGGATGTGACGAGCTCCATGACTGCACAACAAGACGTCCCTGATGCTTCAAGGATAGGTATCGCAATGGAACCACGGACTTCGTTATCTACCGCATGCTTCATACGCAGATACTCATCCTTCTTGTAATACATCACGTTTGATGTCCATTCGCGTACTCCTGAGATAAACACTCGGCCAGGGAGACCAGGAGAAGAGCATTGATTTGCTTCAGATGCAGCAAAAGTGAATTTCCTCGACACTTCACGGTATTGATAAAGCCTCGGGTCAAGCAGATAGGCCTGATCACAGGTACTGAGCATGTACTGGTCTCCTGCCTTGATAGGAGTCCAGATTTGAGCTAGAATGCCCTCTCCTGAACCTGAGGACTCTATGAATAGGCTTAACGCCTTAAGCATCTTCTCATCTAATGAATGGCTCAAAGACATGGGAATAGTACAATGAAACCCATTCTTCTGATTACTAACTCTGCGTCGTTTACCACTTAACTCATTGATATCTAATGAGCGATGAAACTGAGAATTCATTTCCTGTAGTAACGATCTTTCTTCACCATGGTAAGAGCTTTCCAGGCCAGCCCTCGGCTCAGGTGGATGAGATGAAGTGGTGGCTCCAAAGGGCAGAGATTGAGAGGTGGATAGACCATACTGAGAGAACAAGACATCAGTAGGGGAAGGGGTGTTAAACCATGGAGAGAAAGAGTCGAAGTTCATAAGCTCCGATGTGGAAGAGGAGTTAAGCATATCATCAGAGATCAAACAATCCATTTGCTCTTGATAACCAAAACCTTTCTCTCTGGAAAAAAAATGGTGTTCCATTTCGTTGATGAAGAACTCAATTCAAAACTACTAGAGATGAGTAGGATCATTCATTTGAGTCAAAGAGAGGATCTTTCAATCGAATCTTTAGATAGTAAGAGATGCTTGAAACCAACCCCTCACGTAGCAAAGTTAAAATGAATCAAACCTCCACCAAGTACCCTACTACAAACAGAGAATACGTCACAGAATCAAATACACGAATTGTTTCCCAACAAGACAAAAACCACCGCAAAGAGAATGACAAAAAAAAAGGCTCAAAATTTCACAAATGCTAAATCAGCAGCAGCAAATAAGAAGCTCTTTCTCACATAATTGCAAAAGTCCAAAACTTTAACAACCGCAACTCCAGAACATTACAAGAGTGTAGTAAACAGACCAAAGTTTCAGAGTTTCAGACAGACCTTAAACAATTCAAAAACAGAGACCGACAAAAACAGAGCAAAGCAAAAAAAAAAAAAAGTTGGATTTTTTAACATTATCTCAGGAAAAAGGCTTACACTTCAGCTCTCGCGGGAAGATATTACATCAGCAGACTGAAAAACATTGTCGATTTTTTCCACTAAGCTTTGCGATGAAGGAGAGAGAGAGAGAGAGAGAGAGAGGTTTCCACGGAAACGAATCGGGTTTCTTCTCTCTGAGCTTTTGTGCTTGCGTAAGCAACAGAACGATGCGTTTTGATAAGATTCATCCACGTGTGACGACGACAAGAAAGGAACTGGGACTGATGATATTTTTTTGGGTTGACTGCATAAAACCCCCTCTAAACACAGTTCCCCTATCTAATCCCACCCATACTCCTAACCTCTTTACCAGACCCCCTATACTTATAAATTTCTGCATATTTCCCCCTTATGTTATTAGCTCTGCGCAGATCCCCATCTCTAATCCGAATTGAAAATCAAGATAAGAGAATACAAAATCGCGTTTTCATAATAGTGATTGCCCGATTAAAAAATCTGATACAACCCGATCCGACCCACTTAAACTGACCCGACTGCAAATATAAAAAAACTCGGTTTGAGGATTAAAAGTTTTGTTCGTGTCTCTCTTCTTCACAGAGACGAGATGTCAGCGAAAATTGGAGAGGGAGAGAGTGAGACAAAGCCACGAGAGAGATTGACGAAGTAGAGATGGCGAGAGAAACAATCCAAGCAGAGAAGGCGAGAGGGACAGAGAGCCACGAAGCGAGACGATGTTGAGGAGAGAGAGTATGGCGATCTTGAGGAGCTCTTGTTATCGGTATAGAAACTTCAAGCTTGTTAAAACAACTTGTTTAATTCTTAGTTTTTATTTGGTTGTCCGAATTTGAAGTTGAAAGGATTTTTTGACAGGATGAAAGAAATGATATTGAAATTGCTGATCCCATGGTTGAAACAGAGAATTGAGACATAAAAGCGAGGTTATAAGACAGTATCACTCACGGAAAACAAAGTAAAATGGATGAAGATGAAGATACTTCATCACATGGCGGAAATCATGTTTATGTATTTATTCTTGTCTCACATTGCTCTTTCTTTGTTAGGGTACTTCATCACATGGCCGGAAGTGATATGGCTTACAACCAACACAAAATACTCAAGACTAGTTTTCCATCATGTCTCTTTATTTTGTGTTCTATTTATGTTTTACTCATGTATGGAGTTTTTATGCTAATGTTAGGCGTGTTCTGTTTCGTTTTAGGCGTGTTTGGTATCGACAATGTAAGCCAAGCCAAATCAACTTCCAATACGTGTTTTGGTTTTAGATGTAAGGCGTGTAAGATGTTTCGTTTTAGGCGATCCAAGATAAATCAACTTCCAAAACACATGACAAATTCACTACAGATAATTCCAAATACATTAGAAATTCATGTTCAACGATAACTCCAAACACATAAGAGAAACACTACATGATATACCCAAACTCAATCATGTACAACGATAAGAGAATGCAGTCTCATCGTGTTACCATGTCTCTTCTTCTATACGGATTATTTTTGGTCTTTGAGCCCGAGCTGCTCATGATCAATGGAGAGGTTCTTGCCCACTCTCTGCTCGTTTTTCTGTTCTTCTTTCTCTTCCTCTCTGGTCTTTCTCTCTCTCCTCGTCCTTGTGTGGTTGTCTTTCTCTCTCTCTCTGTTCTACCTCGTCTCTCTCTCTGTTCTACCTCGTCTCTCTCTCTCTCTGTTCTACCTCGTCTCTCTCTCTTTCTCTCTGTTCGTCTCTCTCCCTCCCTCGTTTGTCGTCTCTCTCTCTGTTCTACCTCGTCTCTCTCTCTCTGTTCTACCTCGTCTCTCTCTCTTTGTTCTACCTCGTCTCTCTCTCTCTCTTTCTTTGTTAGGGTACTTCATCACATGGCCGGAAGTGATATGGCTTACAACCAACACAAAATACTCAAGACTAGTTTTCCATCATGTCTCTTTATTTTGTGTTCTATTTATGTTTTACTCATGTATGGAGTTTTTATGCTAATGTTAGGCGTGTTCCTGTTTCGTTTTAGGCGATCCAAGATAAATCAACTTCCAAAACACATGACAAATTCACTACAGATAATTCCAAATACATTAGAGAATTCATGTTCAACGATAACTCCAAACACATAAGAGAAACACTACATGATATACCCAAACTCAATCATGTACAACGATAAGAGAATGCAGTCTCATCGTGTTACCATGTCTCTTCTTCTCTGGATTATTTTTTTGTTTGCTCATGATCAATGGAGAGGTTCTTGCCCACTCTCTGCTCGTTTTTCTGTTCTTCTTTCTCTTCCTCTCGGTCTTTCTCTCTCTCTCTCCTCGTCCTTGTGTGGTTGTCTTTCTCTCTCTCTCTGTTCTACCTCGTCTCTCTCTCTGTTCTACCTCGTCTCTCTCTCTGTTCTACCTCGTCTCTCTCTCTGTTCTACCTCGTCTCTCTCTCTCTGTTCTACCTCGTCTCTCTCTCTGTTCTACCTCGTCTCTCTCTCTGTTCTACCTCGTCTCTCTCTCTTTCTTTGTTAGGGTACTTCATCACATGGCCGGAAATCATGTTTATGTATTTATTCTTGTCTCACATTGCTCTTTCTTTGTTAGGGTACTTCATCACATGGCCGGAAATCATGTTTATGTATTTATTCTTGTCTCACATTGCTCTTTCTTTGTTAGGGTACTTCATCACATGGCCGAAGTGATATGGCTTACAACCAACACAAAATACTCAAGACTAGTTTTCCATCATGTCTCTTTATTTTGTGTTCTATTTATGTTTTACTCATGTATGGAGTTTTTATGCTAATGTTAGGCGTGTTCCTGTTTCGTTTTAGGCGATCCAAGATAAATCAACTTCCAATACGTGTTTTGGTTTTAGATGTAAGGCGTGTAAGATGTTTCGTTTTAGGCGATCCAAGATAAATCAACTTCCAAAACACATGACAAATTCCTCTGAGATAATTCCAAATACATTAGAAATTCATGTTCAACGATAACTCCAAACACATAAGAGAAACACTACATGATATACCCAAACTCAATCATGTACAACGATAAGAGAATGCAGTCTCATCGTGTTACCATGTCTCTTCTTCTATACGGATTATTTTTGGTCTTTGAGCCCGAGCTGCTCATGATCAATGGAGAGGTTCTTGCCCACTCTCTCGCTTCTCTCTCTCTCTGTTCTACCTCGTCTCTCTCTCTTTCTTTGTTAGGGTACTTCATCACATGGCCGGAAATCATGTTTATGTATTTATTCTTGTCTCACATTGCTCTTTCTTTGTTAGGGTACTTCATCACATGGCCGGAAATCATGTTTATGTATTTATTCTTGTCTCACATTGCTCTTTCTTTGTTAGGGTACTTCATCACATGGCCCGAAGTGATATGGCTTACAACCAACACAAAATACTCAAGACTAGTTTTCCATCATGTCTCTTTATTTTGTGTTCTATTTATGTTTTACTCATGTATGGAGTTTTTATGCTAATGTTAGACGTGTTCCTCGCTTCGCTTTTAGACGATCCAAGATAAATCAACTTCCAAAACACATGACAAATTCACTACGATAATTCCAAATACATTAGAGAAATTCATGTTCAACGATAACTCCAAACACATAAGAGAAACACTACATGATATACCCAAACTCAATCATGTACAACGATAAGAGAATGCAGTCTCATCGTGTTACCATGTCTCTTCTTCTATACGGATTATTTTTGGTCTTTGAGCCCGAGCTGCTCATGATCAATGGAGAGGTTCTTGCCCACTCTCTGCTCGTTTTTCTGTTCTTCTTTCTCTTCCTCTTCCTCTAACATATTCTCCATATGGATGTAAAGGAGATAAAAGTTTGATATGAGAGGTGAATCTTGACCGTCCGATAAGATTCGACTTCTCCTTCAAGATTCTTCAAGCGTGGAATACTTCAACAATATACAACTAGCTAGGGCTATAATATCTTGCAGGACTTTGCTGGTCTCCCTATTTGCTGTAATTAATCTTTCTAAAGTTCTTTCTCATGTATATATATATATACTGTGACGTATGATTATAGAAATAATAATCTAAGCTAGATGACAAAATAAAATAAAAAAACTATATCGAACTGCTTTAAGCATCTATCTACAGGGTACACGAATTCGACATGTAATCAGTTTATATCAGAAAGATGTTGAACTTGTTACTTATCTACCCATCTCATCAAAGCAGTCCCGGTCCTGAGTTTCCATAAAATATAATAGACCAGAAGCAAAATATAAAATTTTTGGCTATACAAGACAACAATAAATAAAACTTTGATAAAAATGGCTGATAATTTACATATTTTAAAATGGGCTGGAAGCTTATGCTTGTATGGCTTGTACTCAAGGCCGCTACTGCATCAAAGTAACAAAATTTCGTCTTCTATCGAAGAATAGTCCTTTTAACTTCAACTACATAACAGTTAGATCATGTATCAATTTAATACTTAACTATTAACAACTCCGTGATTATAACTCTTCAGAACTCCCTTACTACAAATGATGTGGCTCGTGTAATCAAGTCTCCTAAACAAAATCCATAAACACATGTCTTCTCAAAAGTAGTAGTAATTTTTAACAATGTCGGGCCTAATAAAAGCTCATGGAAACCCAACAAAAATCCAAGAGGCCCAATTTGTATTTTTTTCTCAAAGTGCTAACTATAAAGAAAAGTTCAACCGAATTTCAAACTTTGTACTTTTTTGGTGTGACATCTAATTATAATACAATCGTGTGCCATTTAATATTTGATCATACTCGTCTTGTATTTTTAATCAAAATATCTAATCACATTCCAAAAACACTTGTTAAACATTGACATTAATGGTATGTATCTCAATTAATTGTATCAACTATGGCACCGACTTTTCCATTATTAGTCCGGAGTCCCATAAGAGCTTAGTATAAGTCGATAACTATTTGTTTCACACTTTATATTTTGTGATTGGTGTGTATTAAAAAAAACTATTAGCCTAAATAAAAGGAATAAGAACCAAAAAAAATAATTCAGAAAGTCGAGGGAAAAAAAATAAAGAGACAAAAATAAACACTTTGATCAGAAAGGAGAGAGAAGGAAGAAAAAAGGAACAAACTTTCCGTAAGCCCATGAGAAAATGGAGATCGGAGAAGATCATCATCCTTCATGACCATTGACCCTTCAGGTTCTTCTCTTTATCTCTCTGCATCCATCATCAATATGAATCTGAGCGATAAATGTATGTAAACGTTTTAAAGGAAAGTTTCTGTTTTTGTTTTTAATCTTTATTTTATAAAGGCAAATTCAATCTAACCAAGTCGAGTGATCTGGTCGGTGGTTTGATTCATCTCCTGTCTGAAATCTGAATCATTGTTTTTTTGGGATTAGATATTACGCAAAGTTTGTTACTTTTCGAATCTCTGTATCCGGAATTGTGAATTTGATCACAGTAAAGATCTGTTTTTTGATTCTATTGAATGAATGAATGAGTAAATGGTTGATGTATATTACAAGATCCTGATTGATTGATTGATTGATTTTTATTTACGATGATGTTGGTTGCAGAAGAGTTTGGGGGAAGTGAGGACTGATGTGTTCTGGTGGAGAAGGCAAACAATGGAGTTGTGGAAAAGCAGGTGTTGTGAGTTTGCAGAAAGTTGGATCTCTGGTTCGAGATTTGAGCGAGCCTTGTCTTTCACAATCACACATTCAGGTTGTTATCACTGTAAGCTCTTTCTCTTTTTTTTACCCCTTTTATTTGTTTCTTCTTCGTTTCCATCTTCTCTGTAACAATGTATAAATGTGAGTTAAAGTTGATTTGTAATGCGGCACAGATAGGCAAAATGCTTAAGCCAGAGAAGTGGCAGGCGTCTTTGATAGTGACGGAAGAGTTTCTGGTTCGACAGCGAGAGGAAGAAGACAGAACATTTTAGTAATTTATGTTCATTAAAGAAAAAAGTAAAAACAGCAAAAAAAACATCATCCTCACTCGAACCCAAGTTATGTCACTGAAATTTAGGTACAAACCGCTAGGCAACGCTAAATAATTGGTAAACGATACATATAATTATATATATAACAATAACACACAAAACTAATCCCCGACATCTCTGATTTTTCACATTCGCTATGCCCAACCTAAGCTGTATGTGCAGCTTTAGCGAAGTTTCGAACAGCCACATCCAATCAAATGTGGAAAGCTATTGATGAACACGTTACCCACTTGTTAATCCCTAACTTATAAGAATAAATTATCATTTTCTTAATCTTATTTTGGTTTTAAGTGAACACAAAGATCCAAGTATTGAGCCCTCTTTATATGATTTGCTTGGCCTTGAACCATTATTGCATGTTAATATATGTGTTAAGCATAATTTATTCTTCTCATGCTGATATGAAGAATTAATGACTTTTACAACCTCTCCTCTTACATATATTATTCTCCGTATGTTGTAAAGATGACAAAAGCTTGATATCATGCAGAGAATTATGACCGTTCCAGTTAGATTCTTCATTCGATCGAGATGCGAATTTGTGTTTCAAGATTCTTTAAAGCGTGGAATCTTCAACGATATACAGCTATGACTATATCTTGCACGTCTTTGTATGTCTCCTTATTTGTTGTATTTGATATTTTGTGTTCTTTTCAGTATCATAAGTATATATGACGATGACGTGATGCTAAAATATTTATCTTTATTTCCAGCAGCCTATTTCTAAATTATTATATAAGATGAAAAAAGTAAAAACTATAGAACTGCACTAGATGACTAGATACATCTGGAATACATGAATCTAATGCGTAATTACTGATTAACATATTTAATCCACTAGGCATTCGCAAAGTAAGTTTTAGATTAAACAACTTTAATTTCAACAAGTAGCATAATATATTAAACGTTTTTTGTTTTGGCCAACCAAACTATAAAGTTCTTATAGGTCGCAAAGAAGAAGAATTCAAATGTTACTGTGTGTTTGCAAGTAATGTTAAAGATGTGAGCTGGTCGCTTTAAAATATCAGATGAATTAGCCAATCATTCTTTTCTTCTGTCTAGAAATTACTATTTACTGATAACATAATGTTATTGTACTTTAAATCTTCACACTGGTTGTTAGAAAACAAAAGACTTATTGGAGCAGTACGTAGCAATATAATGGTTATAATCTTAATTAGTTGCTCGTCTAGCAGCAAGACTTTAACTTGTTATTTACCAACTAATCAAAGGAACCATTATGTTACTTTATCAAATAAAATAGCAATTGTGACTATATAACAGTTTTTTGCCAAAACTATAGAACAGTTAGATTGCAGTTCAATACTCTAAAACAAGGGGTAAAACAAGTGTGTGACTATAAAAAATTATTAGTGGTGAACAATAAAACAATCTCTCAGCAAAAAGAAAAGAAAAGAAAATAAAATTTTGGCTATACAAGACAACAATAAATAAAACTTTGATAAAATACTGATAATTTACATATTTTAAAATTTTTATTTGTTTTGAAAAAATACGTTCACCCCGTTTAAAAATTTAATTTTGACCCCATAAATTTTTTTGACTCCAATACAAGACATCTGTGGCTCCACTGACACAACAATTTTTGCTCGAATAATAGACTTGTCTTTGGGAGAAAGTTAGGTAGATTAGTCATTCTGTTTCACACCTTTAAATAATCTTGGTAAGAAGACAATAATACAATCATCAAATGGTACTCGTTATATCAATATTGAAAACTATTCAGGAATACATTAAAAGCCGACTTGTAACCTCTCTCCCTAAGACTAAATTATCAATGTTCGTAATCTTTATTTTGTTTTTAAGGAGATCAACAAGAGATGCATGTGACCTACTTTTTTCTAATGTAATTTGCTTGGCACTATGGCACGTTAGTATCCGTGTTAAGCATAATTTATTCTTCTCATGCTGATATGAAGAATTAATGACTTTACAACCTCTCCTCTTACATATATTATTCTCCGTATGTTGTAAAGATGACAAAAGCTTGATATCATGCAGAGAATTATGACCGTTCCAGTTAGATTCTTCATTCGATCGAGATGCGAATTTGTGTTTCAAGATTCTTTAAAGCGTGGAATCTTCAACGATATACAGCTATGACTATATCTTGCACGTCTTTGTATGTCTCCTTATTTGTTGTATTTGATATTTTGTGTTCTTTTCAGTATCATAAGTATATATGACGATGACGTGATGCTAAAATATTTATCTTTATTTCCAGCAGCCTATTTCTAAATTATTATTATATAAGAAAAAGTAAAAACTATAGAACTGCACTAGATGACTAGATACATCTGGAATACATGAATCTAATGCGTAATTACTGATTAACATATTTAATCCACTAGGCATTCGCAAAGTAAGTTTTAGATTAAACAACTTTAATTTCAACAAGTAGCATAATATATTAAACGTTCTTTTGTTTTGGCCAACCAAACTATAAAGTTCTTATAGGTCGCAAAGAAGAAGAATTCAAATGTTACTGTGTGTTTGCAAGTAATGTTAAAGATGTGAGCTGGTCGCTTTAAAATATCAGATGAATTAGCCAATCATTCTTTTCTTCTGTCTAGAAATTACTATTTACTGATAACATAATGTTATTGTACTTTAAATCTTCACACTGGTTGTTAGAAAACAAAAGACTTATTGGAGCAGTACGTAGCAATATAATGGTTATAATCTTAATTAGTTGCTCGTCTAGCAGCAAGACTTTAACTTGTTATTTACCAACTAATCAAAGGAACCATTATGTTACTTTATCAAATAAAATAGCAATTGTGACTATATAACAGTTTTTTTTTTGCCAAAAACTATAGAACAGTTAGATTGCAGTTCAATACTCTAAAACAAGGGTAAAACAAGTGTGTGACTATAAAAAATTATTAGTGGTGAACAATAAAAACAATCTCTCAGCAAAAAGAAAAGAAAAGAAAATAAAATAATAAGTAGGAGAGAGATTGTAAAAAAGTCAGATCGTTTCGTTTTCAAAAAATTAAAAAAGTCAGACTCGTTTCTCCATATAAAAGCTTTGGAATATTGGTTCAATTATACTTGCAAAAATGAAATTAATTATATCACTTAGTGCTATTAAAATACCTGTAAAACTAGTCTAGAAACTATGTGTGAGAAACTGTGCTCTAACTGTTTAGAGTTTAGACTTTAGACCCAATCACTTAATTACAGTAAGTTTTCATTTGTGCCTGTGTGTAATCAAGTCTCCTAAACAAAATCCATAAACACATGTCTTCTCAAAAGTAGTAGTAATTTTTAACAATGTCGGGCCTAATAAAAGCTCATGGAAACCCAACAAAAATCCAAGAGGCCCAATTTGTATTTTTTTCTCAAAGTGCTAACTATAAAGAAAAGTTCAACCGAATTTCAAACTTTGTACTTTTTTGGTGTGACATCTAATTATAATACAATCGTGTGCCATTTAATATTTGATCATACTCGTCTTGTATTTTTAATCAAAATATCTAATCACATTCCAAAAACACTTGTTAAACATTGACATTAATGGTATGTATCTCAATTAATTGTATCAACTATGGCACCGACTTTTCCATTATTAGTCCGGAGTCCCATAAGAGCTTAGTATAAGTCGATAACTATTTGTTTCACACTTTATATTTTGTGATTGGTGTGTATTAAAAAAAACTATTAGCCTAAATAAAAGGAATAAGAACCAAAAAAAATAATTCAGAAAGTCGAGGGAAAAAAATAAAGAGAGACAAAAATAAACACTTTGATCAGAAAGGAGAGAGAGAAGGAAGAAAAAAAAGGAACAAACTTTCCGTAAGCCCATGAGAAAATGGAGATCGGAGAAGATCATCATCCTTCATGACCATTGACCCTTCAGGTTCTTCTCTTTATCTCTCTGCATCCATCATCAATATGAATCTGAGCGATAAATGTATGTAAACGTTTTAAAGGAAAGTTTCTGTTTTGTTTTAATCTTTATTTTATAAAGGCAAATTCAATCTAACCAAGTCGAGTGATCTGGTCGGTGGTTTGATTCATCTCCTGTCTGAAATCTGAATCATTGTTTTTTTGGGATTAGATATTACGCAAAGTTTGTTACTTTTCGAATCTCTGTATCCGGAATTGTGAATTTGATCACAGTAAAGATCTGTTTTTTGATTCTATTGAATGAATGAATGAGTAAATGGTTGATGTATATTACAAGATCCTGATTGATTGATTGATTGATTTTTATTTACGATGATGTTGGTTGCAGAAGAGTTTGGGGGAAGTGAGGACTGATGTGTTCTGGTGGAGAAGGCAAACAATGGAGTTGTGGAAAAGCAGGTGTTGTGAGTTTGCAGAAAGTTGGATCTCTGGTTCGAGATTTGAGCGAGCCTTGTCTTTCACAATCACACATTCAGGTTGTTATCACTGTAAGCTCTTTCTCTTTTTTTTACCCCTTTTATTTGTTTCTTCTTCGTTTCCATCTTCTCTGTAACAATGTATAAATGTGAGTTAAAGTTGATTTGTAATGCGGCACAGATAGGCAAAATGCTTAAGCCAGAGAAGTGGCAGGCGTCTTTTGATAGTGACGGAAGAGTTTCTGGTTTCCAAAAGGCACTCAAGTTAATTATTTTGGGGGTATGCTTCTTCTACTCTTTGCTGATGAGTTTTGAATGTTCTTTCTACACAATGCTCTAATGTATGATGTTGTTTCCTTATTAGGGAATTGATCCGTCTATTAGAGCTGAGGTTTGGGAATTTCTACTTGGTTGTTATGAGTTGAGCAGCACCTCTGAGCACCGTAACCAACTCAGGGTTGCTCGAAGGTAAAGACTGTTTGATTGAAAGTGTGTGTGTGCCAAAAAGAAGCTTAAGTGTTAATTGAATTTTCACGTAGGAAACGGTACAATGAATTGCTCAAGCAATGCCAGACGATGCATTCAAGCGTGGGAACCGGTTCGCTTGCTTACGTTGTGGGGTCTAAAGTCATGGATATGCGGAAATCTTATAGAGATGAGTCGGTAAAGGTTGCTACTACAACAGATGAAAACATAGAAGAAGCTTGTATAGATGATGATCATGATAATACAGAAAATCATCACAGTGATTGGAGTAATAACGGTACTGATGCACCACCTCATGTAGCACACAGAAGGGGAAGTTCTAGCGAGTCTATTGAGTTAGTAAGCGGAAGAGATAGTCCCGAGAGCGTTGTATTCAAAACTTCGTATGGCTTTGCTTCCCCTGCCGGTTATTTTGACTTCCCCACGCTGCCGGTTACGGATTTGTTCGGGAGGAATAGTTTAGATAAGATTGAGGTTTCTACGCCGGACAGTGTGATAAGATCTGAGGAGGATGAGGGAATGCACCATTTTCGAGTTGGTAAGAATGCTGAGTTAGTTAGAGAACAGCATAAGCCCATTTCAGAGATCGAAGTGATGCATCCGGATTCTGTTGGACCCTCGTCTTATCCTGGTCGCAGCGCAGAGATAGTTGCTGCTGGCTTGAGAATATCAGATGTCCCTGAAATAGCATCAGTAAAGGAGTCTCCCTCTTGTGTTGGGAATGTGACAGAAGATCGAGTGTCTGAATGGCTTTGGACATTGCATCGAATAGGTAAGGAATGATTCCTTGTCTTTCTGTCCCAGCTTGCATCTTTTCAAAGTTAACTCTCTCGTTTTCTCAGTTGTTGATGTGGTAAGGACCGATAGCCACCTTGAGTTCTACGAGGATCCAGGAAATCTAGGAAGAATGTCTGATATTCTTGCGGTTTATGCTTGGGTTGATCCTGCAACTGGTTACTGCCAAGGTTGCATATACTATCTCTTAAGTTTGTTTTCTAGATATGTTGAACTGAAACATTGTTTTTGTTTGGGATACTAACTCTATGATGGCAAATCTGTTGATAGGAATGAGTGATTTAGTCTCTCCTTTCGTGGTTCTTTTTGAGGATAATGCTGATGCCTTCTGGTGCTTTGAAATGCTCATAAGAAGAACGGTAAATCCAATGCTTAATAGCTCATATGTTTTTGTTTCTGGCCTTTATTTGAGTCATGCATAATCGCTTTTGCTATGTGTGTTATCTGTGCAGCGAGCGAATTTCCAAATGGAGGGACCAACGGGAGTGATGGATCAGTTGCAATCACTGTGGCACATATTGCAACTCACAGATAAAGATATCTTTTCTCACTTATCGCGTATTGGTGCTGAAAGTCTTCATTTTGCATTCCGTATGCTTTTAGTTCTGTTCCGGCGAGAGTTGTCTTTCAATGAAGCTCTCAGAATGTGGGAGGTTTGTAGCTCTTCTGTTTAGTCTCCTGTTTCTTCAGCAACTTTTGAAATAACCATGCAATTTGTCTTTGATGTATAGATGATGTGGGCAGCTGATTATGATGAATCTGTGGCTGAAGCTCTGGAGAATGATTGCTTGGAGCCTCTGGTGATTCAGCTTCCTAGAAAATCCGAACCTGAGATGAATGAAGAAGCGATATGTGATAGTATAAAGAAGGAAACAGCAATTTCGAAGAGCGGGCCAATTTCAAAGAGCAGCGGTTTGCTGTCTATGAGCGGTTCGCTGCCGAAGAGTGGTCCTTTGCCAAAGACTACTGGTCCGCTCTATGAGGAGAGTGGGATGAAGTCATCATCATCATCATCATACTCTGCATATCACTTCTGTGGTTTGACAAGAAGTCTTTGGTCAAGGAACGATAGAACATCACATGTCCCTTCATCAATCAAGAGAGGGGATGATGCTCTACCTGTCTTTTGTGTGGCGGCGATTTTAATCATGAATCGACATAAGATCATCAAGGAAACTCGCTCCATTGATGACATGATACAGGTAGAAAAGTTTATTTTCATTTGTTTCTTGTTCACCTGACATGCTTAGTTCTATAGATACTGATTCAGAAGAGGTTTTTGGCAGATTTTCAATGATAAGGTTCTTGTATTTCGAGTAAGGAGATGCATACGCACAGCCATGAAACTTCGTAGGAAGTACATGTACAAGGTAAGAATATGCTCAACAACAAAGAAACTTTATGGTTATGGATTATTTTATTTTCCTCCATTTAATTGTTGGACGTTTGTTAGAGTCAGGTTATCAAGACTAAGAGCCACAGTCATTCTCAGAGTCAAAACCAGGTTCAAATCGAGCATCAAACGCATATGGAAAGCCAGAAGCTGGAAGAGACTCAAAGCCATGGTGAGAACAAGAGCCAAACAAAAAGTTTGCATCATAGTCCTGCTACTCAGAATGGTGACTAGTCAGATTCCACCTATAACAGTATAATAAGATAAAACAAAAAGAAGAAGAAGCTTAGACAAGTAGGTCATCTTTGATAGCGAGTTTCGAGGAAGAGGTTTCTGTTTGAAGATGTGTGCTTTGAGGTAATCATTTTCCATTTTCTATGGAGAACGAGTGTTTGCAAACTATCTTACTCGCTGCTAGAGCCTCTTTTGTTGACAATGAAACAGTATGATATTCTTATTATTGTTTGGCATCTTCTTGAAGATATTAGGAAGGAAGGAGCAAGAGAATGAGAAGCTTGTGACATTGAATCGCTTGGCACTACACAAACTGAGAGTCTTAAGGCTCATATAACCAAAGAGGTTAGACAAATAAAATATTATTTACTCTTTCGTGAACAATTTTGACTGCATACACTTTATACCTATGTGAATATCAGAAGAAGAAGAAGAAAAAGATTTCTATTTTCTTAGAAAGAAACGCACAAAAAGGAATCAATCTCTGTTAGCTATAGAGAAGCCTTTGTCAAGGCTATCACAATGTAATAAATGACAACATAAATCTATATCTGAAACAAAATTTTCAATCTTGTTTTTTTTTTCCTGTTTATACCTTGTGTTTGTTCTTGCAATCTGAGAGAGAGATTGTGCTCTTTGTGTTAAGTTTCAACCGCTGCACAGTCTCTTGGTATCCCACCTTCTTTTTAGTCAACACATTAAGAGCAAATGATTTCTGGAAATCCTCAAAAACTCTCTGATAACTCCTCAGAGATTTGCTTCAAGAACAGATTTGTTTGATAGAGTTCGTGAGTAGTAGAATGAGCTTGTAAGGCTGTGGTTTGAGCCTGAGTCCGGGTTTAGATCGGCCTGGCCTTCGTTCTTGGTGGACACGCTTTGCCATTTCAGAGAGGAAAGACTTGTTCATACTCCAGCTTGGTTTACTTGTCTTGTTGAAATTGTTGAGCTGCTATGTGTACACCATTGAATGTAATCCCGGTTTAGGAGGTCCAGTTCAGTATAAACCAAAGCTACCATGAAATAACCGATCCAAGGATAAAACTGAAGAAAAAATAAACCGGCTATGTTTCCGTTTTTCTATATACAAAGTTACAAACATACCTTAACTGAGTTCAAACAGAAAGTTCTATTGAACTGAAATTAAACCTGTATTCATCCGAACCGAGTAAAAATTTGGTTTGTAAATTTGATAATTATAAACCGGGGGGTTTAGAAACCAAATCGAAAAACGGGATGGCCAATCATAAAATTCCGGGCGAACCAATTTGTAAGTTTTTGGCAGGAAGAAATGGTATGCAATGTTATTATAGGCTTTGATTGGTGACATGTGTTAGAGTTTATTTATGTAGTTTGATTTAAGGTTGTAACTCAAAAATGTTACCAATCATGCATCAATTTAAAATTTTTGGTTTTAAGTTTGAGTTATTATGTGTTATGATTGCAGTATAATTTTGAGTTACTTCCTTTATAAAATTGCTAAATCAAAAGTTAACTCAACATCAAGGAAAATCTCATGTTTTAAGGTTGAGATAGCATTTAATGATTTTTTTTAAAAAAAAAACAAAATTAAGAAGAAAAGAAACGACAAAAAAATGTTCTTTCATAATGTTATAGCTGTTGATATTATAGTGACGTTAGAGATGAGTAGCATAATTATATTTTCTACAAGACTACAACATAGTAGAGTATTTTATGGTACATCACTACTAACTATAATAAATAGATGGTTAACTTAAATATGATACAATAAAAACTACTATGTAATATGTCATTATTTAAATGCTATGAGTAGTAATTAGTTATTATTTATACCAGTATATACATATATATATATATGTATTTGATAATGCATAATTCAACATATGAAATGAAATCGAAAATATGATTTGAAATGCACATTATTTTTTACTATTAATTTTTAATTTTAAATTGAATTTATTAATAACCGTGTAAGTTATTTTAATATTTATATTACCATAAGCAATATTATTAATAATTATAAATTTTGAATATAATACATTATGTAGCTTATTTATAAATTATCAAAATTGCATGCATAATAATAAGTAATAATTGTTTAATTATTTATTTCCGACAAATACTTACTTTATATTTTAGTTACTTTAAATTATATAAAAGGATACTGCAACTTATACATCAAAAATGTTACCAATCATGCATCAATTTAAAATTTTTGGTTTTAAGTTTGAGTTATTATGTGTTATGATTGCAGTATAATTTTGAGTTACTTCCTTTATAAAATTGCTAAATCAAAAGTTAACTCAACATCAAGGAAAATCTCATGTTTTAAGGTTGAGATAGCATTTAATGATTTTTTAAAAAAAACAAAATTAAGAAGAAAAGAAACGACAAAAAAATGTTCTTTCATAATGTTATAGCTGTTGATATTATAGTGACGTTAGAGATGAGTAGCATAATTATATTTTCTACAAGACTACAACATAGTAGAGTATTTTATGGTACATCACTACTAACTATAATAAATAGATGGTTAACTTAAATATGATACAATAAAAACTACTATGTAATATGTCATTATTTAAATGCTATGAGTAGTAATTAGTTATTATTTATACCAGTATATACATATATATATATATGTATTTGATAATGCATAATTCAACATATGAAATGAAATCGAAAATATGATTTGAAATGCACATTATTTTTTACTATTAATTTTTAATTTTAAATTGAATTTATTAATAACCGTGTAAGTTATTTTAATATTTATATTACCATAAGCAATATTATTAATAATTATAAATTTTGAATATAATACATTATGTAGCTTATTTATAAATTATCAAAATTGCATGCATAATAATAAGTAATAATTGTTTAATTATTTATTTCCCGACAAATACTTACTTTATATTTTAGTTACTTTAAATTATATAAAAGGATACTGCAACTTATACATCAAAAATGTTACCAGTCACTTATTCAAATGAAAATAGTAATTCATATTTCTACTGCGGACATACTGCATAAATCTAAAGTTTTTACCACATAGATTTTTACTGCAAGTTATATCAAGTCATAATACATATTACAACTCAACATTAATACTACATGTCACCAATCGGAGGCTCGGAGCCATAGTAAGGAGAACATGATCAGACCGGTTGAGTTTAAAACTTTACTCTGGATTTTAAGAGTTGGTGGCTTGTGTTTGAAGATGTTATGTGACATGTAAGAAGCAAAAGGTCAAAATAGAAATGACTTCGACACGACTGAATTTTTTCAATTGATGATATGAATTTCTTGTGAACTAATATTATATGCGTAATACCTTAAAATATTAAATAAGTGTATGTAGTAAATAATTTACGTTATGATAATCAGATAGTGAAGCAACGTGTTATATCATGTGATATTTAACTCGGATTCTGCGCGTTATTTGATTTTCGATGCAGAATTATGAGATCCCATTCCTATTTTGTTCGTACTATTTATTATTGTATGGATATGTGAATATGAATTATGAGATCTCATCTATCTTTGTTCGTGTGATTTAAGACGTCTCTATACAACTGTGGTTATAATTTTAACATTTAGACCAAAAAAAAACTGTATTGTAATTTAAATTATATCAAGCTAGTTAAGTAAGTTAGACACATATGGAATCTTGTTCATTTACAAGTTGTAGTTTCTGTCCCCAAAAATATATATAGTAATCTATAAATTCCTTTTTTGTTTAACTTCTCCAACGTATTACCTAGCTATAGTAAGCATATAATATTTTAGGAAGTTTCCAACTGAAAGTTGGTACAAAAAAAAATTCAACTGAAAATTTGAGGTTATTTGTATTAAAATGACAAATTTAATGTTATTCAAAAATAAACTTTAAAACTCATTTGGAGTCTATTTGTTATTTCATAAAATACTCTAAAATTGAAAATATTCAAAATAATGAAGTTTAAAAAATTTCAAATGATTTTAGAGTGTTTGAATGAAGTTTTTTAGTTTTTTTTTTTTAAATTTCATAGTTTTAAGTGAGATTTTAGAGTGTTTTAACAAAAATCATATTAAATTCTCTAATCATATAAAATCATCTAAGTATTCATTAAAACCAAATTAACTCAAACTCTAGATTGAACCCTTGAATCATATATAAGAAAGAAAGAAAATACAAAAAACATTACATGAGAGGATGTCATGTTGATAGGAAATTACAGCTGGAAACTCCTGACTAACAATTAGTACGTTGACACATGAATTGTTTTTTTGAATTGTTGGCTTTCCATTGTTTTTTTTTTTTGGAAAAGAGGCTTTCATTGTTTGTGCTTCAACTACATTCTTACTGCAAATGCACATAATCACATCAATTCACAATCTAGAACTTTAATTTTATTACACATAAAAAATGTATAATATTACTTGAATTTGTTTTATATATGCTGCCACTGCATGTAATATGCATACAATCGTAAAAAATATCACATAAAACAAATATATGAATATATATATATACAGACATTATATTTCTTAACCAGAAAATGGTAGGTGAATTCTGGTAAACTAAGCAATTTATGTTCGAAAACCTTCTATTATACTCTATTTTGTGGCCATGCAAATATAGAAATATCGTTGAAGTTTTATTTAAATATCTTCATCTGTGACTTCCACCTTTTTTTGGAGATCAGTTTAGACATTTTTATAGATCCGAGATTACTATTAGGTTAAAAAAAATTACATTCTTGTCGCTTCACTGTAAACTCTTATGTAAACACAAACATCCTACACTAATTATGTTTATGGTCTACGATAATAGTGCACGATGATTTTGTAATAGTTTTTTTTTTCTTGTCAAGCAGACATTTATAGTTGTCTTTCCAATCATGGAAAACTAATTACTTGACAAACACATAAGGCCTCTAAGTAAGTATAATTTAATTATTGTTAACTAGTACTACTAAATAAAAATAAAACGTATACCAAATCAAAAAGAGTCACTTCTAACGTTTCGCTTTACATTTATTATTTAATCTAATTCCCGGTTTACATATATATACATTGTTAATTATTATTCCTTCTTCAACCTTTAATACTATCATCTAGATTTGCTTATAATCCGGAGGGTTTATCTATATCTTACAATATCTGAACCTGAGTCTTCCTTGTTGTGTTGATGGAGAATAATCATTCATGGTCAAACGGTGATATGAATCACCAAAACGCCTACTTCGGCAACTCAAGAGCGTCGCCGGAAAGCTCAGAGATGAAACACCTCTCTGGTATCGCCATGTATTGGAGCGCTGAAGAGCAAGCTATTCTCGAAGATGCTCTTCTTAGGTTAGCGAGTTTCTCTTTCCCATCAAACTTAATTAATTAGGAGATTCAACCAATTCTAGGGTTTTCCAGATTCTTGATTTTCTTGTTGTTTCGCGAAGGTATTCGTCGTCGGAACCGTATCCGAGCATCTCACGCTACGCAAAAATCGCGTCAGAGCTTCAGCACAAGACCGTTAGAGACGTTGCTATGCGTTGCAGATGGATAAACGTAATGTTTTTTCTTCCTTCTTCCTCAAGTTAGGTTTTGAATCTCTGTTTTACAATTAATATAGTTATTGTCGCGCGCAGAAAAAAAGAAGAAAAGAAGATCATAATGGGTGGGGAAGAGCCAGTGTTGGTGACAATAAGGTTTCTCTCTGTTCTATTTTTATTTTAAACTTAACTGCATCTTGTTGATGTAATCTCTGTTTCATTCTTCAGGAGATAGATATGGTGGTGGCTTCAAACTCAGCTCCACATCTTCTTACAGAAGAAGATAGTAAGTAGCATATCTCTTTGATCCAAACGAGTCTTAAGGATGTTTCAAGATCTCAGACAAATGAGATCTTATCCTGAAAAATAGGCAGATATGTATATATACCAATAAAGATACGTTTACTGATATGCAGGGATCATCATTGAGCATCTTAAACAGAATGAGCTATTCCTCAATCAGATCTATGCAAACCTCGCATCCCCCTCAAAGGTAAGTACTATAGATCCTTTTCAAAAATTCACAAAACTTAGAATGAAGAAAGTTACTTTACATGTTTCCTTTTTTTCTTACAGTTAGAAGAGAACTTAACACTCTTCTACAAAACCCGGGAAAACATCAAGGACCTTCTCAAAAAGTATGTTATCTGCTTGTCTGTTGTTGTTGTTGTTTATATGCATATATCATAACTTTTTGGTTTTTTGAAACAACAGCTTGCATGAGAACGCGCCAGAGCCGATGAAGCGTATGCCGTGGCCGGAGAAACTGAGCGTTGATCATGATGAGCTACTTGATTCAATCATTCTTCACTCAGCTTCACAAAATCAACCATGGCCAGAGACACTGAGCGGTGATGATCATGATAATTATCAGAAGCTACTTGATTCAATCTTTCTTCCCTCAACTACTTCACCAAAGCAACCATGGCCAGAGAAACTGAGTGATGATCATGATGATGAGCTACTACTTGATTCAATTCTTGATCTCTCAACTTCACCAAAGCAACAATTGCCAGAGAAATCGAGCGGTGATGATCATGATCAGCTACTTGAATCAATCGTTCCTCCCTCAACTTCACCAAAGCAACCATGAACTATTCTTTTTTTGTTTTTTTCAGTTATTAGTTTTTTTTTGGTTTTTTAAGTTTAGAATCCCTAACGTAGAACACAAGTTTTGTTTTTTTTTTGTTTGTTTGTTTACAAGTTTAGATCTTTGTGACTAGCTGATGACTTTGATTGAAAGAAGCTTTTCTAAATGTTAAATGTCAAAAAGTCAAAGCAAAAGTTTGACTTTTTCATGCTCATATAAAAAAAAAAAGACAAACTTTTTGCTCTCAGAATCATAACTTCGAGAAAAAAGTATCAAACTTTGTCACGATTGAGCGAAAATGGATAGACTGAGAGATTGTATAGAGGAATTGGTGAAGTTCACACTTACTCACCGTTCTTATCTCGATTTAGAGCTTACCGGAGATTTCTGCTCCGGTCTTCTCTCCGGCGACTCGATTCTTCACGCCGGTGATCGAATCGAACCTCCTTTCCAAAACCCATTTCGTGATTTACTGAATCGGTCGGCGTTTTTTTTATGGATGCAGATAGTGTAGTAGAAGCATTTGCAGGTGTTCCTGAGTATCCTCTGTACAAGCGTCTAGCTTTGAGCCTGCTGAAATCAATTGCTTCTGGTTGTTTCGGTGGAGGTTTTGAGAAGATCTCGTTGGGGAGAGAGGTTGTCTGGTTGAAGGAGAAAGAGGATGAGTGGGGGAAGATGATAATCCAAAAGGGTTCTGAGTTAGTCAACGTGAGTCATGATGGTTGTTTCTCTTGCTTAGTTAGGAATCTTGTGAATTTGATTGTTACTGGGATGATCAAATATTCATCAGTGCTTATTAGAGTTTTTGATTATTCCATTTGCAATATTCTAACAGGCATTGAAGTATATAGCTTGTGAGCTTCAAGTTCAAGAGTCCTTATTCTCCCTCCTGAAAGGTACAATCTTGTCTGAAAATGTTGTGTGCTTTAACCGCTTGTCAATGTTAACATCAAGTCGCAAGAGTTCTTGACCAGATTTTGGTGTTGCTTAATTTGAATGGAAACCTCAGATGGTGTCAAAACAGTTGTGGCAAGGTGTTTTGAAGCGGAGTATGATAGGTATGGGAAGTGAAAAGTTAGTGAGCATGATTCAAACCTTTGTGAATGATGTGTTCACAAGTGTTGTTTGCATTCTTCAGACTTCAACAAAGAGGCTCTCTGGTTATGCTTAATAAATGTCTCATATTTGAAGTTATGGTGAGATTATGTTTCTGACAATATTTTCTTGTGCTTTCATGTTTTTGCAATAGATCCTCTTCTTAAATGTTGATATATGTATAGGAAATGCACAAATATTCATCTTTTTACGAGCTGTTAAAAGCCGAGACTCCAGAGAAAGTCTTTCCTGGTACTAAAACAGTGGACGAAGGTAAGCTTCTTTCTTTATCTCGACCCCTAGCCATTACCTTCTGTGTAAATTAATGTCTCAAAGGTTTTTACATTCTTAGGTATGCAAATGTTTAAGGAATGGTATGATGTTGATCAAGAGAAGAACAATGGTGTTGTTGCAATCCATCTTAGTAAATCCGTCTCTCAGCCTTGTGTAGCTTTGTCTCACATACTCTCTGTACGTTCTAGCTTTCTTCCATGTCTAAACTTCTGCTGTTTATATGATTCTTTTTCTTGATGTTTACAGGGCTTGAGTTACACCGGTGTGCAAAGCCTTTTGGGTCTTTCTCACACCGTTGGATCCATTTCTCATGCTCTGCCTCCTCCAAGTTTGGTTCTACTTTCTTCATTTATGCTTCCATATAAACCAAAGGTACCACAATACATTGTAGTGAACTCTTTTGAAACTAGTTAGGCTTTGTGACATATAGTTAAGAATCTTTGTGTTTTTCTATGTTTTGTTGAGATAAAAGGTTGTAGACTGAGCCATGGAGCTAGAGCATTAGCCAAGCATGTTGATCGAAGCAGCGATAGATTTTGGGGTGTTCTTTCTGGATCCGGTAAGTGAGTCACTGATGCTTTTCCATATTTTGAATCTCGTTCTTCATTTCCTTTTTCTCACAGATTCAGATAAGAATGGACTTGCGATGGACACCATCAATAGCTTCATTGGGCAATGTTGCTGGATGAACATACATATTGTTCCACCACACGGGGAAGTGTTTGAGATTAGAGTAGTTCAAGGATATGGAGCACGTTGGTCTCGAGATGGAACTAAAGTAATATTATTTGCTCATATGTTTTAATCAACGACTTGTTTAATGATTAGTGAAAGTGTTCTGTTTTTGCTTAATATTGCAGTTCATTGGGTTTCTTGAGCCTTACAGTGAAGATGGCCACTCCATGTCCTGGAAGCATTAGACGTCACCTGTAGATGAATCTATTTTTCTTTCAACAAAATGTAATGTTATCTAGTCATTTTGTTAGTACAAGTAAAATTTTGGGTTAGAAAGTAGTAAAAACAAAACTAAAAGGACCTAAATGCAAGAAACATTGTAACGTGAACTTTTTCCGATACCGGTTTGGGCCTAAGCCCACTATGGAGATTGTTTGATAGATGGGCTAAAGGGTATTTTAATTGTAAGAGTCTAGGGTTTGGTCTCTATATCTCGCAGGCAGTGTGTTTATCAAAGGTTTTGTTCTTGCTCTCTCTGTGTGAAAGGCGGCTAGCTAAAGCAACAGATCCGACCATGGTACGTTTTGTCGGTCTTTCGATCTCGTTTCATCTTTCTGTAACGCATATTAGCTATTGATGATTTGAGTTGTGTTCTCCTAGCTAATAAAAAAATGTCGATTCTTGTTTCATTTTAGCTTAATTATCGATTTGTTACTGTGATTAGTATCTAGTTAAGCATGTAGGTTACAGAGAACTTGATCTGAAGAAAATGATATATGATGTGATGTGCAGCCTAAGCAAATCCACGAGATCAAGGACTTCCTTCTGACAGCAAGAAGGAAAGATGCGAGATCAGTGAAGATTAAGAGAAGCAAAGACATTGTCAAGTTCAAGGTCAGATGCTCGAAGTACCTCTACACTCTCTGCGTCTTTGACCAAGAGAAAGCCGACAAGCTTAAGCAGTCTCTTCCTCCAGGTTGGCTTTTAATCTTTTAACAACTCAGCTATTCTACTATTCAAATCATTTGAAGCTGTTAGGATTCGCATGTTGACTGAGATTATATGTTTGCTATTATTGTTAACTAATTTTCAGGTTTGAGTGTACAAGACCTTTGAAGATGAAGAAGCCCTTTTGTTATGATGCAATCCATATGAGAATATGTTTTTTGTTTTGTTAAGCTATTGTTCAAACTATTTCTGAGTAATTGAGTATGTTTTTGGATGGTTTTTGTTTTCTGTTTCAAAAAATCTAAAAGTTCTCCCTCTGGATTCAAAAATTTAATTGCATATTAGTTTAATACCTCTACGACATATAACCTTTAGAAATTATTACCCGAACTCCAATTTGTAAACTGAGCAACATGAACATCACTTGAGAAGACAATTTGAATGCTGTGTTTGATATTACAAATGGGCTTTTGGATTTAAAACGATTGGTTAGGAAGCTGTTATTCTATAGCCCAATTAGTGTTTATGAGCTTGATTACTGACATCTTCATCCGGGTGGTTTACTTGTAGTTTTGGGACTGAGTTAGTCTAAAACTCATGTGTTATTTCTTTGTGCGAGGAAAGACAGTGCAAACTCAACTAGTTGATTGAAAAGATATACATTACAAACACAAATGGAAAAAGAAACTGTAATTAAACTTTCATAAAACCAGTAAAGGTAAAAGACATATACAAACCCAAATGAAGATGTACAGAAATCCATTTAACCAAACCAGCAAACTATTATACAGTGACCAAATAGAATCTTTCTTTTCTTTCGTTCTTAGCCAAAAGGTAATGTTTCTTCTTCTCTTTCCTGCCTTCCAAAAAGAAATCCAAACTAGCAAAAATACATTAACAAATTAAATGGAACAACCGTTAAAAAGCAATTAAATAAAAGGAAAAATAAATAAAAAATTAAATAAAAGGAAAATTTATTACCCTTTCAAATTCTATTAATTCCAAAACAGTATAGTTTCCGCGTGGGTCGAGTATATATAATTAGTTTAATGAAGAGTGATTAAATTAAGAGTAAGTGATAAGCACCGAACAATTAATTGTTAGGGGATTTAGTAGTTGAGCTATTATATTAAACTAAATCTGACTTAAAAGCGAAAACGAAAGTTTAAAAATTAAAAAATAAAAAATAAAACAAAACAAAAAGCTGTCTCTTAGCTCTGACGATCTTTCCTGTCCAAGTCGCAGACTCGTCATCATCATCATCATCATCAGCTCAAGCGAAATTCCACCTGCTTTCTCCTCGCAATTTCTCTAAAAGGTAAAGCCTTCGAAACAAGGTACAATTGATTATCATCTATCTGAGGAATCTAGAGAGAAACAGAAGTAGAGGATGCCAATAATCTCCAGAGCTTCTTCATCTACCAACAACAACAACAAATCATCGATTCCTTCTTCTTCTAGGGTTTATCTCTATCTCTCTTTTTTAAAATCTTTGTTCGTAACTGTTGAAAGCAATTCCGATCTGGTTTTATGATGGTTGGTAAGCCTAAGTTAGATCAATCACTGTAGCTGAAACTAGGCATCTAACTGTCGTATCTTTTGTCTCGTTAGTTGAAACTTGCGATTGAATTATATCTAAAAAGCTTCTCTTGTCTGCATTTAGACAAAGTGTGTTTGGTGTTTTTGAATGAAATCCAATGTTTTTTTATCATATCAATGACAACAGATTGGAGGTAGGCTCTGTGTGTGGCCTGGTTGGAGACATCTTTGCCTCAGGAAAAGCTTACTATACGGAGTTATGTGGTTGTTCTCCATGCCACTCAAAACACTTCGTGGAGCTAGAAAAACACTCAAGATTACTCACTTCTGTAGCATCTCCAACATGCCTTCTTCTTTAAAAATCGAACTGGTTTGTGTTTGCTTTTGCCTTAACATCACTGTGACATTTCAATCTCTTTGTTCTTTTTAATTTTTTTTGGTGGTGGTTTCAGGTGGCGTGTAGTAAGGAGAACTATGCTTATATTTTGCACGATGAAGACACTGGCACGGTTGGAGTCGTTGATCCTTCTGAGGCTGCACCTGTTATAGAGGCGTTGAGCAGGAAAAATTGGAACTTGACTTACATATTGAATACTCATCATCATGATGACCACATAGGGGGGAATGCTGAACTGAAAGCAAGGTATGGCGCAAAGGTAATGGATGCTGAAATTTTATTTAACTTTTGTTTTTTTTTTTCTGCTCTTTGCTCTCTTTATCATCACTTTGTTCCCTTTGAGTATCCCTTGCCTCTGATAGCTATGAAACATAGAGCTCTACAATATAATGGTTTGGTTTTAAGATGTTGTAGTGTGTTAATCTCTACAATATCTCTCTCAATTTGACTTCTACTTTGCTAGTTAGCTGTATTGTGGCTTTTTGCTTACTTGTTCCTTTCTTTGTTGCTTTGGTGAAATTTTTGTATGTGAATTGTGTTTCCAACAGGTGATTGGCTCAGCTGTGGATAAGGATCGGATTCCTGGAATTGACATACTTCTCAAGGAGAGTGATAAGTGGATGTTTGCTGGACATGAGGTTCGGGTTATTGACACTCCTGGCCACACACAAGGTTTGTAGCCACCTCTACAGTTAAAAGCTATGAACATATATGTCTACTACACTCAAATATTGCCAACCTTATAAACGTTTGTTGGGCACTTAACTGTTCTTACACACTGTGTAGCTGCTCTCTTTTTCTTTTCATCC
>CM028688.1:17539140-17668414 GCA_016771965.1 Brassica carinata
ATTATAATGATTCCTATATTTCATGAAAGAGAGTTTAGAATACTATAATTCAAGTGTAGAATGTGTTTTTAAATTTTAAAACAAAAGTAAAGAGTATGAACTTCAGTATATATAGCATTTACCGAAAACTCAATATTTTAGAAGGGGTTAACCCACGGATTTTGAAAAAATTGAAAAATATGAAAATGTTGTTTTGAGGTATAGTTTCATCGAAAGCACTGACATAAGATGATGGTCAAAGAGGTTTGGAACCTTTGTTGCCTCCATTTCTCTAGAAAATGAAGATTTTATAATGGTAATTCCACTAATTTAGCTAGTATATGAAATTTTACTAAACTAAATATTAAAAAATTATAATGATTCTATATTTCATGAAAGAGAGTTTAGAATCACGTTAATTCAAATTTAGAATGTGTTTTAAAATTTTAAAACAAAAGTAAAAGTATAAACTTGATTATATAGAGCATTTACCGAAAACTCAATATTTTAGAAGGGTTAACCCACAGTTTTGAAAAAAATGAAAAATATGAAAATCTGGTTTTAATGTATAGTTTCATCGAGCACTGACATAAGATGATGGTCAAAGAGGTTTGGAACCTTTGTTGCCTCTATTTCTCTAGAAAATGAAGATTTTATAATGGTAATTCCACTAATTTAGGCAGTATATGAAATTTTACTAAACTAAATGCTAAAATATTATAATGATTCCTATATTTCATGAAAGATAGTTTAGAATTACGTTAATTCAAATGTAGAATGTGTTTTAAAATTTTAAAACAAAAGTAAAGAGTATAAACTTCAGTATATAGAGCATTTACCGAAAACTCAATATTTTAGAAGGGGTTAACCCACGGATTTTGAAAAAAATTGAAAAATATGAAAATCTGGTTTTAATGTATAGTTTCATCGAGCACTGACATAAGATGATGGTCAAAGAGGTTTGGAACCTTTGTTGACTCCATTTCTCTAGAAAATGAAGATTTTATAACGGTAATTCCACCAATTTAGCTAGTATATGAAATTTTACTAAACTAAATATTAAAAAATTATAATGATTCCTATATTTCAAGAAAGAGAGTTTAGAATACGTTAATTCAAATGTAGCATGTGTTTTAAAATTTTAAAACAAAAGTAAAGAGTATAAACTTCAGTATATAGAGCATTTACGAAAACTCAATATTTTAGAAGGGTTAACCCAGTTTTGAAAAAATTGAAAAATATGAAAATGTTGTTTTAATGTATAGTTTCATCGAGCACTGACATAAGATGATGGTCAAAGAGGTTTGGAACCTTTGTTGCCTCTATTTCTCTAGAAAATGAAGATTTTATAACGGTAATTCCACTAATTTAGGCAGTATATGAAATTTTACTAAACTAAATGTTAAAAAATTATAATGATTCCTATATTTCATGAAAGAGAGTTTAGAATACTATAATTCAAGTGTAGAATGTGTTTTTAAATTTTAAAACAAAAGTAAAGAGTATAAACTTCAGTATATATAGCATTTACCGAAAACTCAATATTTTAGAAGGGGTTAACCCACGGATTTTGAAAAAATTGAAAAATATGAAAATGTTGTTTTGAGGTATAGTTTCATCGAGCACTGACATAAGATGATGGTCAAAGAGGTTTGGAACCTTTGTTGCCTCCATTTCTCTAGAAAATGAAGATTTTATAACGGTAATTCCACTAATTTAGCTAGTATATGAAATTTTACTAAACTAAATATTAAAAAATTATAATGATTCCTATATTTCATGAAAGAGAGTTTAGAATACGTTAATTCAAATTTAGAATGTGTTTTAAAATTTTAAAACAAAAGTAAAGAGTATAAACTTCAGTATATAGAGCATTTACCGAAAACTCAATATTTTAGAAGGGGTTAACCCACGGATTTTGAAAAAAATTGAAAAATATGAAAATATTGTTTTAATGTATAGTTTCATCGAGCACTGACATAAGATGATGGTCAAAGAGGTTTGAAACCTTTTTTGCCTCTATTTCTCTAGAAAATGAAGATTTTATAACGGTAATTCCACTAATTTAGCTAGTATATGAAATTATACTAAACTAAATATTTAAAAATTATAATGATTCCTATATTTCATGAAAGATAGTTTAGAATACGTTAATTCAAATTCAGAATGTGTTTTAAAATTTTAAAACAAAAGTAAAGAGTATAAACTTCAGTATATAGAGCATTTACAGAAAACTCAATATTTTAGAAGGGTTAACCCACAGTTTTGAAAAAATTGAAAAATATGAAAATGTTGTTTTAATGTATAGTTTCATGAGCACTGACATAAGATGATGATGGTCAAAGAGGTTTGAACCTTTGTTGCCTCTATTTCTAGAAAATGAAGATTTTATAGCGGTAATTCCACTAATTTAGCTAGTATATGAAATTTTACTAAACTAAATATTAAAAATTATAATGATTCCTATATTTCATGAAAGATAGTTTAGAATCGTTAATTCAAATTTAGAATGTGTTTTAAAATTTTAAAACAAAAGTAAAAGTATAAACTTAGTATATAGAGCATTTACCGAAAACTCAATATTTTAGAAGGGGTTAACCCACGGATTTTGAAAAAAATTGAAAAATATGAAAATCTGGTTTTAATGTATAGTTTCATTGAGCACTGACATAAGATGATGGTCAAAGAGGTTTGGAACCTTTGTTGCCTCCATTTCTCTAGAAAATGAAGATTTTATAACGGTAATTCCAGTAATTTAGGAAGTATATGAAATTTTACTAAACTAAATATTAAAAATTATAATGATTCCTATATTTCATGAAAGATAGTTTAGAATCACGTTAATTCAAATGTAGAATGTGTTTTAAAATTTTAAAACAAAAGTAAAAGTATAAACTTCAATATATAGAGCATTTACGAAAACTCAATATTTTAGAAGGGGTTAACCCACGGATTTTGAAAAAAATTGAAAAATATGAAAATCTGGTTTTAATGTATAGTTTCATCGAGCACTGACATAAGATGATGGTCAAAGAGGTTTGGAACCTTTGTTGCCTCTATTTCTCTAGAAAATGAAGATTTTATAACGGTAATTCCAGTAATTTAGGAAGTATATGAAATTTTACTAAACTAAATATTAAAAAATTATAATGATTCCTATATTTCATGAAAGATAGTTTAGAATACGCTAATTCAAATGTAGAATGTGTTTTAAAATTTTAAAACAAAAGTAAAGAGTATAAACTTCAATATATAGAGCATTTACCGAAAACTCAATATTTTAGAAGGGGTTAACCCACGGATTTTGAAAAAAATTGAAAAATATGAAAATCTGGTTTTAATGTATAGTTTCATCGAGCACTGACATAAGATGATGGTCAAAGAGGTTTGGAACCTTTGTTGCCTCTATTTCTCTTGAAAATGAAGATATTATAATGGTAATTCCACTAATTTAGGCAGTATATGAAATTTTACTAAACTAAATGTTAAAAAATTTTAATGATTCCTATATTTCATAAAAGAGAGTTTAGAATACGTTAATTCAAATTTAGAATGTGCTTTAAAATTTTAAAACAAAAGTAAAGAGTATAAACTTCAGTATATAGAGCATTTACTCAAAACTCAATATTTTAGAAGGGGTTAACCCACGGATTTTGAAAAAAATTGAAAAATATGAAAATGTTGTTTTAATGTATAGTTTCATCGAGCACTGACATAAGATGATGGTCAAAGAGGTTTGGAACCTTTGTTGCCTCCATTTCTCTAGAAAATGAAGATTTTATAACGGTAATTCCACTAATTTAGCAAGTATATGAAATTTTACTAAACTAAATATTAAAAATTATAATGATTGCTATATTTCATGAAGAGAGTTTAGAATCGTTAATTCAAATGTAGAATGTGCTTTAAAATTTTCAAACAAAAGTAAAGAGTATAAACTTCAGTATATAGAGCATTTACCGAAAACTCAATATTTTAGAAGGGGTTAACCCACGGATTTTGAAAAAAATTGAAAAATATGAAAATGTTGTTTTAATGTATAGTTTCATCGAGCACTGACATAAGATGATGGTCAAAGAGGTTTGGAAACTTTGTTGCCTCTATTTTTCTTGAAAATAAAGATTTTATAACGGTAATTCCACTAATTTAGGCAGTATATGAAATTTTACTAAACTAAATGTTAAAAAATTATAATGATTCCTATATTTCATGAAAGAGAGTTTAGAATACTATAATTCAAATGTAGAATGTGTTTTAAAATTTTAAAACAAAAGTAAAGAGTATAAACTTCAGTATATAGAGCATTTACCGAAAACTCAATATTTTAGAAGGGGTTAACCCACGGATTTTGAAAAAAATTGAAAAATATGAAAATCTTGTTTTAATGTATAGTTTCATCGAGCACTGACATAAGATGATGGTCAAAGAGGTTTGGAACCTTTGTTGCCTCCATTTCTCTAGAAAATGAAGATTTTATAACGGTAATTCCACTAATTTAGCTAGTATATGAAATTTTACTAAACTAAATATTAAAAAATTATAATGATTCCTATATTTCATGAAAGGGAGTTTAGAATACGTTAATTCAAATGTAGAATGTGTTTTAAAATTTTAAAACAAAAGTAAAAGTATAAACTTCAGTATATAGAGCATTTACGAAAACTCAATATTTTAGAGGGGTTAACCCAGTTTTGAAAAAATTGAAAAATATGAAAATCTTGTTTTAATGTATAGTTTCATCGAAAGCACTGACATAAGATGATGGTCAAAGAGGTTTGGAACCTTTGTTGCCTCTATTTCTCTTGAAAATGAAGATATTATAATGGTAATTCCACTAATTTAGGCAGTATATGAAATTTTACTAAACTAAATGTTAAAAAATTTTAATGATTCCTATATTTCATAAAAGAGAGTTTAGAATACGTTAATTCAAATTTAGAATGTGCTTTAAAATTTTAAAACAAAAGTAAAGAGTATAAACTTCAGTATATAGAGCATTTACTGAAAACTCAATACTTTAGAAGGGGTTAACCCACGGATTTTGAAAAAATTGAAATATATGAAAATGTTGTTTTAATATATAGTTTCATCGAGCACTGAAATAAGATGATGGTCAAAGAGGTTTGGAACCTTTGTTGCCTCCATTTCTCTAGAAAATGAAGATTTTATAACGGTAATTCCACTAATTTAGCTAGTATATGTAATTTTACTAAACTAAATATTAAAAAATTATAATGATTGCTATATTTCATGAAAGAGAGTTTAGAATACGTTAATTCAAATGTAGAATGTGCTTTAAAATTTTCAAACAAAAGTAAAGAGTATAAACTTCAGTATATAGAGCATTTACCGAAAACTCAATATTTTAGAAGGGGTTAACCCACGGATTTTGAAAAAATTGAAAAATATGAAAATGTTGTTTTAATGTATAGTTTCATCGAGCACTGACATAAGATGATGGTCAAAGAGGTTTGGAACTTTGTTGCCTCTATTTTTCTTGAAAATAAAGATTTTATAACGGTAATTCCACTAATTTAGCTAGTATATGTAATTTTACTAAACTAAATATTAAAAAATTATAATGATTCCTATATTTCATGAAAGATAGTTTAGAATACGCTAATTCAAATGTAGAATGTGTTTTAAAATTTTAAAACAAAAGTAAAGAGTATGAACTTCAATATATAGAGCATTTACCGAAAACTCAATATTTTAGAAGGGTTAACCCACGGATTTTGAAAAAAATTGAAAAATATGAAAATGTTGTTTTAATGTATAGTTTCATCGAGCACTGACATAAGATGATGGTCAAAGAGGTTTGGAAACTTTGTTGCCTCTATTTTTCTTGAAAATAAAGATTTTATAACGGTAATTCCACTAATTTAGGCAGTATATGAAATTTTATTAAACTAAATGTTAAAAAATTATAATGATTCCTATATTTCATGAAAGAGAGTTTAGAATACTATAATTCAAGTGTAGAATGTGTTTTAAAATTTTAAAACAAAAGTAAAGAGTATAAACTTCAGTATATAGAGCATTCTGAAAACTCAATATTTTAGAGGGGTTAACCCACAGTTTTGAAAAAATTGAAAAATATGAAAATCTTGTTTTAATGTATAGTTTCATCGAGCACTGACATAAGATGATGGTCAAAGAGGTTTGGAACTTTTGTTGCCTCCATTTCTCTAGAAAATGAAGATTTTATAACGGTAATTCCACTAATTTAGCTAGTATATGAAATTTTACTAAACTAAATATTAAAAAATTATAATGATTCCTATATTTCATGAAAGGGAGTTTAGAATACGTTAATTCAAATGTAGAATGTGTTTTAAAATTTTAAAACAAAAGTAAAGAGTATAAACTTCAGTATATAGAGCATTTACCGAAAACTCAATATTTTAGAAGGGGTTAACCCACGGATTTTGAAAAAAATTGAAAAATATGAAAATCTTGTTTTAATGTATAGTTTCATCGAGCACTGACATAAGATGATGGTCAAAGAGATTTGGAACCTTTGTTGCCTCCATTTCTCTAGAAAATGAAGATTTTATAATGGTAATTCTACTAATTTAGGAAGTATATGAAATTTTACTAAACTAAATGTTAAAAAATTATAATGATTCCTATATTTCATGAAAGAGAGTTTAGAATACGTTAATTCAAATGTAGAATGTGTTTTAAAATTTTAAAACAAAAGTAAAGAGTATAAACTTCAGTATATAGAGCATTTACCAAAACTCAATATTTTAGAAGGGTTAACCCAATGATTTTGAAAAAAATTGAAAAATATGAAAATCTGGTTTTAATGTATAGTTTCATAGAGCACTGACATAAGATGATGGTCAAAGAGATTTGGAACCTTTGTTGCCTCCATTTCTCTAGAAAATGAAGATTTTATAATGGTAATTCCACTAATTTAGGCAGTATATGAAATTTTACTAAACTAAATGTTAAAAAGTTATAATGATTCCTATATTTCATGAAAGATAGTTTAGAATACGTTAATTCAAATGTAGAATGTGTTTTAAAATTTTAAAACAAAAGTAAAGAGTATAAACTTCAGTATATAGAGCATTTACCGAAAACTCAATATTTTAGAAGGGGTTAACCCACGGATTTTGAAAAAAATTGAAAAATATGAAAATCTGGTTTTAGTGTATAATTTCATCAAGCACTGACATAAGATGATGGTCAAAGAGGTTTGGAACCTTTGTTGCCTCTATTTCTCTTGAAAATGAAGATTTTATAATGGTAATTCCACTAATTTAGGCAGTATATGAAATTTTACTAAACTAAATGTTAAAAAATTATAATGATTCCTATATTTCATGAAATAGAGTTTAGAATACTATAATTCAAGTGTAGAATGTGTTTTAAAATTTTAAAACAAAAGTAAAGAGTATAAACTTCAGTATATAGAGCATTTACCGAAAACTCAATATTTTGAAGGGTTAACCCAATGATTTTGAAAAAATTGAAAAATATGAAAATCTTGTTTTAATGTATAGTTTCATCGAGCACTGACATAAGATGATGGTCAAAGAGGTTTGGAACCTTTGTTGCCTCCATTTCTCTAGAAAATGAAGATTTTATAATGGTAATTCCACTAATTTAGCTAGTATATGAAATTTTACTAAACTAAATATTAAAAAATTATAATGATTCCTATATTTCATGAAAGAGAGTTTAGAATACTATAATTCAAGTGTAGAATGTGTTTTAAAATTTTAAAACAAAAGTAAAGAGTATAAACTTCAGTATATAGAGCATTTACCGAAAACTCAATATTTTAGAAGGGGTTAACCCACGGATTTTGAAAAAAATTGAAAAATATGAAAATCTTGTTTTAATGTATATTTTCATCGAGCACTGACATAAGATGATGGTCAAAGAGATTTGGAACCTTTGTTGCCTCCATTTCTCTAGAAAATGAAGATTTTATAATGGTAATTCCACTAATTTAGGCAGTATATGAAATTTTACTAAACTAAATGTTAAAAAATTATAATGATTCCTATATTTCATGAAAGAGAGTTTAGAATACGTTAATTCAAATGTAGAATGTGTTTTAAAATTTTAAAACAAAAGTAAAGAGTATAAACTTCAGTATATAGAGCATTTGAAAACTCAATATTTTAGAAGGGTTAACCCACAGTTTTGAAAAAATTGAAAAATATGAAAATCTGGTTTTAATGTATAGTTTCATCGAGCACTGACATAAGATGATGGTCAAAGAGATTTGGAACCTTTGTTGCCTCCATTTCTCTAGAAAATGAAGATTTTATAATGGTAATTCCATTAATTTAGGCAGTATATGAAATTTTACTAAACTAAATGTTAAAAAGTTATAATGATTCCTATATTTCATGAAAGATAGTTTAGAATACGTTAATTCAAATGTAGAATGTGTTTTAAAATTTTAAAACAAAAGTAAAGAGTATAAACTTCAGTATATAGAGCATTTACCGAAAACTCAATATTTTAGAAGGGGTTTTTTTTTTTTTTTGACAACAATTTTAGAAGGGGTTAACCCACGGATTTTGAAAAAAATTGAAAAATATGAAAATCTGGTTTTAGTGTATAGTTTCATCGAGCACTGACATAAGATGATGGTCAAAGAGGTTTGGAACCTTTGTTGCCTCTATTTCTCTTGAAAATGAAGATTTTATAATGGTAATTCCACTAATTTAGGCAGTATATGAAATTTTACTAAACTAAATGTTAAAAAATTATAATGATTCCTATATTTCATGAAAGAGAGTTTAGAATACCATAATTCAAGTGTAGAATGTGTTTTTAAATTTTAAAACAAAAGTAAAGAGTATAAACTTCAGTATATATAGCATTTACGAAAACTCAATATTTTAGAAGGGGTTAACCCACGGATTTTGAAAAAAATTGAAAAATATGAAAATATTGTTTTAATGTATAGTTTCATCGAGCACTGACATAAGATGATGGTCAAAGAGGTTTGGAACCTTTGTTGCCTCTATTTCTCTAGAAAATGAAGATTTTATAATGGTAATTCCACTAATTTAGCTAGTATATGAAATTTTACTAAACTAAATATTTAAAAATTATAATGATTCCTATATTTCATGAAAGAGAGTTTAGAATACGTTAATTCAAATGTAGAATGTGTTTTAAAATTTTAAAACAAAAGTAAAGAGTATAAACTTCAGTATATAGAGCATTTACCGAAAACTCAATATTTTAGAAGGGTTAACCCACAGTTTTGAAAAAATTGAAAAATATGAAAATCTGGTTTTAATGTATAGTTTCATTGAGCACTGACATAAGATGATGGTCAAAGAGGTTTGGAACCTTTGTTGCCTCCGTTTCTCTAGAAAATGAAGATTTTATAACGGTAATTCCACTAATTTAGCTAGTATATGAAATTTTAATAAACTAAATATTAAAAAATTATAATGATTCCTATATTTCAAGAAAGAGAATTTATAATACGTTAATTCAAATGTAGAATGTGTTTTAAAATTTTAAAACAAAAGTAAAGAGTATAAACTTCAGTATATAGAGCATTTACCGAAAACTCAATATTTTAGAAGGGTTAACCCAGTTTTGAAAAAATTGAAAAATATGAAAATGTTGTTTTAATGTATAGTTTCTTCGAGCACTGACATAAGATGATGGTCAAAGAGGTTTGGAACCTTTGTTGACTCCATTTCTCTAGAAAATGAAGATTTTATATCGGTAATTCCACTAATTTAGCTAGTATATGAAATTTTACTAAACTAAATATTAAAAAATTATAATGATTCCTATATTTCAAGAAAGAGAGTTTAGAATACGTTAATTCAAATGTAGAATGTGTTTTAAAATTTTAAAACAAAAGTAAAGAGTATAAACTTCAGTATATAGAGTATTTACCGAAAACTCAATATTTGAGAAGGGGTTAACCCACGGATTTTGAAAAAAATTGAAAAATATGAAAATGTTGTTTTAATGTATATTTTCATCGAGCACTGACATAAGATGATGGTCAAAGAGGTTTGGAACCTTTGTTGCCTCTATTTCTCTAGAAAATGAAGATTTTATAATTGTAATTCCACTAATTTAGGCAGTATATGAAATTTTACTAAACTAAATGTTAAAAAATTATAATGATTCCTATATTTCATGAAAGATAGTTTAGAATACGTTAATTCAAATGTAGAATGTGTTTTAAAATTTTAAAACAAAAGTAAAGAGTATAAACTTCAAGATATAGAGCATTTACCAAAACTCAATATTTTAGAAGGGGTTAACCCACGGATTTTGAAAAAAAATTGAAAAATATGAAAATCTGGTTTTAATGTATAGTTTCATCGAGCACTGGCATAAGATGATGGTCAAAGAGGTTTGGAACCTTTGTTGCCTCTATTTCTTTAGAAAATGAAGATTTTATAATTGTAATTCCACTAATTTAGGCAGTATATGAATTTTTACTAAACTAAATATTAAAAAATTGTAATGATTCCTATATTTCATGAAAGATAGTTTAGAATACGTTAATTCAAATGTAGAATGTGTTTTAAAATTTTAAAACAAAAGTAAAGAGTATAAACTTCAGTATATAGAGCATTTACCGAAAACTCAATATTTTAGAAGGGGTTAACCCACGGATTTTGAAAAAAATTGAAAAATATGAAAATCTTGTTTTAATGTATAGTTTCATCGAGCACTGACATAAGATGATGTTCAAAGAGGTTTGGAACCTTTGTTGCCTCCATTTCTCTAGAAAATGAAGATTTTATAATGGTAATTCCACTAATTTAGGCAGTATATGAAATTTTACTAAACTAAATGTTAAAAAGTTATAATGATTCCTATATTTCATGAAAGATAGTTTAGAATACGTTAATTCAAATGTAGAATGTGTTTTAAAATTTTAAAACAAAAGTAAAGAGTATAAACTTCAGTATATAGAGCATTTACCGAAAACTCAATATTTTAGAAGGGGTTAACCCACGGATTTTGAAAAAAATTGAAAAATATGAAAATCTGGTTTTAGTGTATAGTTTCATCGAGCACTGACATAAGATGATGGTCAAAGAGGTTTGGAACCTTTGTTGCCTCTATTTCTCTTGAAAATGAAGATTTTATAATGGTAATTCCACTAATTTAGGCAGTATATGAAATTTTACTAAACTAAATGTTAAAAAATTATAATGATTCCTATATTTCATGAAAGAGAGTTTAGAATACTATAATTCAAGTGTAGAATGTGTTTTTAAATTTTAAAACAAAAGTAAAGAGTATAAACTTCAGTATATATAGCATTTACGGAAAACTCAATATTTTAGAAGAGGTTAACCCACGGATTTTGAAAAAAATTGAAAAATATGAAAATATTGTTTTAATGTATAGTTTCATCGAGCACTGACATAAGATGATGGTCAAAGAGGTTTGAAACCTTTGTTGCCTCTATTTCTCTAGAAAATGAAGATTTTATAACGGTAATTCCACTAATTTAGCTAGTGTATGAAATTTTACTAAACTAAATATTTAAAAATTATAATGATTCCTATATTTCATGAAAGATAGTTTAGAATACGTTAATTCAAATGCAGAATGTGTTTTAAAATTTTAAAACAAAAGTAAAGAGTATAAACTTCAGTATATAGAGCATTTACCGAAAACTCAATATTTTATAATGGATTAACCCACGGATTTTGAAAAAAATTGAAAAATATGAAAATCTGGTTTTAATGTATAGTTTCATTGAGCGCTGACATAAGATGATGGTCAAAGAGGTTTGGAACCTTTGTTGCCTCCGTTTCTCTAGAAAATGAAGATTTTATAACGGTAATTCCACTAATTTAGCTAGTATATGAAATTTTATTAAACTAGATATTAAAAAATTATAATTATTCCTATATTTCAAGAAAGAGAGTTTAGAATACGTTAATTCAAATGTAGAATGTGTTTTAAAATTTTAAAACAAAAGTAAAGAGTATAAACTTCAGTATATAGAGCATTTACCGAAAACTCAATATTTTAGAAGGGGTTAACCCACGGATTTTGAAAAAAATTGAAAAATATGAAAATGTTGTTTTAATGTATAGTTTCTTCGAGCACTGACATAAGATGATGGTCAAAGAGGTTTGGAACCTTTGTTGCCTCTATTTCTCTACAAATTGAAGATTTTAAAATTGTAATTCCACTAATTTATGCAGTATATGAAATTTTACTAAACTAAATGTTAAAAAATTATAATGATTCCTATATTTCATGAAAGATAGTTTAGAATACGTTAATTCAAATGTAGAATGTGTTTTAAAATTTTAAAACAAAAGTAAAGAGTATAAACTTCAGTATATAGAGCATTTAGAAAACTCAATATTTTAGAAGGGTTAACCCACAGTTTTGAAAAAATTGAAAAATATGAAAATGTTGTTTTAATGTATAGTTTCATCGAGCACTGACATAAGATGATGGTCAAAGAGGTTTGGAACCTTTGTTGCCTCTATTTCTCTAGAAAATGAAGATTTTATAACGGTAATTCCACTAATTTAGCTAGTATATGAAATTTTACTAAACTAAATGTTAAAAAATTATAATGATTACCCACGGATTTTGAAAAAAAATGAAAAATATGAAAATCTGGTTTAAATGTATAGTTTCATCGAGCAGTGACATAAGATGATGGTCAAAGAGGTTTGGAACCTTTGTTGACTCCATTTCTCTAGAAAATGAAGATTTTATAACGGTAATTCGACTAATTTAGGCAGTATATGAAATTTTACTAAAAAAAATTTAAAAAATTATAATGATTCCTATATTTCAAGAAAGAGAGTTTAGAATACGTTAATTCAAATGTAGAATGTGTTTTAAAATTTTAAAACAAAAGTAAAGAGTATAAACTTCAGTATATAGAGCATTTACCGAAAACTCAATATTTTAGAAGGGGTTAACCCACGAATTTTGAAAAAAAATTGAAAAATATGAAAATGTTGTTTTAATGTATAGTTTCATCTAGCACTGACATAAGATGATGGTCAAAGAGGTTTGGAACCTTTGTTGCCTCCATTTCTCTAGAAAATGAAGATTTTATAACGGTAATTCCACTAATTTAGGCAGTATATGAAATTTTACTAAACTAAATGTTAAAAAGTTATAATGATTCCTATATTTCATGAAAGATAGTTTAGAATACGTTAATTCAAATGTAGAATGTGTTTTAAAATTTTAAAACAAAAGTAAAGAGTATAAAGTTCAGTATATAAAGCATTTACCGAAAACTCAATATTTTAGAAGGGGTTAACCCACGGATTTTGAAAAAAATTGAAAAATATGAAAATCTGGTTTTAATGTATAGTTTCATCAAGCACTGACATAAGATGATGGTCAAAGAGGTTTGGAAACTTTGTTGCCTCTATTTTTCTTGAAAATAAAGATTTTATAGCAGTAATTCCACTAATTTAGGCAGTATATGAAATTTTACTAAACTAAATGTTAAAAGTTATAATGATTCCTATATTTCATGAAAGATAGTTTAGAATCGTTAATTCAAATGTAGAATGTGTTTTAAAATTTTAAAACAAAAGTAAAGAGTATAAAGTTCAGTATATAAAGCATTTACGAAAACTCAATATTTTAGAAGGGGTTAACCCACAGTTTTGAAAAAATTGAAAAATATGAAAATCTGGTTTTAATGTATAGTTTCATCAAGCACTGACATAAGATGATGGTCAAAGAGGTTTGGAAACTTTGTTGCCTCTATTTTTCTTGAAAATAAAGATTTTATAACGGTAATTCCACTAATTTAGGCAATATATGAAATTTTACTAAACTAAATGTTAAAAAATTATAATGATTCCTATATTTCATGAAAGAGAGTTTAGAATACTATAATTCAAGTGTAGAATGTGTTTTAAAATTTTAAAACAAAAGTAAAGAGTATAAACTTCAGTATATAGAGCATTTACCGAAAACTCAATATTTTAGAAGGGGTTAACCCACGGATTTTGAAAAAATTGAAAAATATGAAAATCTTGTTTTAATGTATAGTTTCATCGAGCACTGACATAAGATGATGGTCAAAGAGGTTTGGAACCTTTGTTGCCTCCATTTCTCTAGAAAATGAAGATTTTATAACGGTAATTCCACTAATTTAGCTAGTATATGAAATTTTACTAAACTAAATATTAAAAAATTATAATGATTCCTATATTTCATGAAAGAGAGTTTAGAATAAGTTAATTTAAATGTAGAATGTGTTTTAAAATTTTAAAACAAAAGTAAAGAGTATAAACTTCAGTATATAGAGCATTTACCGAAAACTCAATATTTTAGAAGGGGTTAACCCACAGATTTTGAAAAAAATTGAAAAATATGAAAATCTGGTTTTAATGTATAGTTTCATCGAGCACTGACATAAGATGATGGTCAAAGAGGTTTGGAACCTTTGTTGCCTCTATTTCTCTAGAAAATGAAGATTTTATAACGGTAATTCCACTAATTTAGCTAGTATATGAAATTTTACTAAACTAAATGTTAAAAAATTATAATGATTCCTATATTTCATGAAAGATAGTTTAGAATACGTTAATTCAAATGTAGAATGTGTTTTAAAATTTTAAAACAAAAGTAAAGAGTATAAACTTCAGTATATAGAGCATTTACCGAAAACTCAATATTTTAGAAGGGGTTAACCCACGGATTTTTAAAAAAATTGAAAAATATGAAAATCTTGTTTTAATGTATAGTTTCATCGAGCACTGACATAAGATGATGGTCAAAGAGGTTTGGAACCTTTGTTGCCTCTATTTCTCTTGAAAATGAAGATTTTATAATGGTAATTCCACTAATTTAGGCAGTATATGAAATTTTACTAAACTAAATGTTAAAAAATTATAATGATTCCTATATTTCATGAAAGAGAGTTTAGAATACGTTAATTCAAATGTAGAATGTGTTTTAAAATTTTAAAACAAAAGTAAAAGTATAAACTTCAGTATATAGAGCATTTACGAAAACTCAATATTTTAGAAGGGGTTAACCCGCAGATTTTGAAAAAATTGAAAAATATGAAAATCTTGTTTTAATGTATAGTTTCATCGAGCACTGACATAAGATGATGGTCAAAGAGGTTTGGAACCTTTGTTGCCTCTATTTCTCTAGAAAATGAAGATTTTATAATGGTAATTCCACTAATTTAGCTAGTATATGAAATTTTACTAAACTAAATATTAAAAAATTATAATGATTCCTATATTTCATGAAAGAGAGTTTAGAATACGTTAATTCAAATGTAGAATGTGTTTTAAAATTTTAAAACAAAAGTAAAGAGTATAAACTTCAGTATATAGAGCATTTACCGAAAACTCAATATTTTAGAAGGGATTAACCCACGGATTTTGAAAAAAATTGAAAAATATGAAAATCTGGTTTTAATGTATAGTTTCATCGAGCACTAACATAAGATGATGGTCAAAGAGGTTTGGAACCTTTGTTGCCTCCGTTTCTCTAGAAAATGAAGATTTTATAACGGTAATTCCACTAATTTAGCTAGTATATGAAATTTTACTAAACTAAATATTAAAAAATTATAATGATTCTTATATTTCAAGAAAGAGAGTTTAGAATACGTTAATTCAAATGTAGTCTTGAAATTAATTTTATATTGATGATTATTTGTGTCCAAAACTAAACCTAAGAATTAATATTTATTAAAATTTCCAAATAAATTTATATTATATCTAAGTAATATAATAGAATATTTTCAAATTTAGTATTTTCTGAATTTACCATAAATACTAGATAATATAACAGCTCATATATGATAGTTTATCTTTTTAATTTGTAATTTTTCATAATTATGAAATATATGTGTTAAAATGGTTAATATATTGTAATAAAATTTAATGTTATTCTTACATTATTAACCTATCAAAAAGATTCATTGAATTTTATCAAAAAATTAATTTATCGAAATTGTTATAAATTTCAATTAGATAGAAAACTTATAATAATACTAATGAAATGAACTTTATTCCGCGATTTCGTAGGAAATTATCTAGTAATATTTATTTGGCATAGGTCATAAAAATGTCTTGGAACGGCTCTGTTGATTAACATGGAAAGTGGCAGAAACACACACGCCTTGGGAATGTATAATCGCAAGTAGCACGTGTTGCTTTCTCAGTATCGACGCAGATCTTTCGGCAGTCACCATCCTTCATACAACCTTTGGTCCCTGACTTAGGCTGCCTCTTGCATGACTTCCCTTCCACAATTGTCGGTGCTTCTTTATATATATATATATTATATATGCATAAATATGTCAGGGTTAATTATCAAATAATCTGAAATTTAATAAATAATATAATTTGCTATGTATATAATAAAGTCAATACTTACCAAAAGCAGAAAAGATAATAAGAACAACGAAGAGGAAGGTGATGATGGAAGCAAACTTAGCCATGCTATATTTTACTTTTTTACTTCTTCTCTTTTCTTCTTCTTCTTTTTTTTTTTAATTTGAAGGTATGTTATGTGTATTGTACGATGAACTGAGCCTAAGATGAATTTCTATTTATAATGACACGATGGCTAGTTTAGTCTTTTAGTTTTCATCCTACAATAAAGTTTAACCACAAGAATTGAAACACACATCTATGATTTAGGTTATTAGAGGCAATTCTTAAACTTAAAATAGGTAAAATAGACGAAAAAGGCTAAGCAAGAGATAAAATCTCGTTTGTGATTGGACACTACTTCCTAAAAACAATCATCTACCCGCGCGAAGCTGCTGAAATCCATATGGTATCTCCATCTAGGCCTGAGCGTTCGGATACCCGTTGGCGTTGGTCGGTTTCAGTTCGATTTTTATAGTACCTCCTAGGTCGGTCTAGTAAATTTACAAATGCGGTCGGGTTGGATATAACACCGGGTTGAATTGGTTCGTATCACATCTTAGAACCCATAAAGTGACCATATATCGTTCGGATTCAGGTTATATCGGATTCATTTCAAAAATTCATATAACCCACTATACTAAATATATAAATATTGAAACCAATCGAAATATGAACAATTAAATCAGCCAGTTATTATGATTTTACCTATCATATATATATATATACTAGGGTGTGCCCGCCCTTCGGACGGGATGTCTTGCTTTTTTTCTTATTTCATCGTTGTTATTACTTTATTTTATGCAAATGTTATACAATGTATTTTTTTAGAGTAAAAATGTATTGCTGTTGTATATAAAAATGTATTTATGAGGTTCATTTGTCAGTGGGTTGTTTAGGGATTAAATAATATGGGTCATGTGAGAACATTTGAAGTTCTAAAAACATGTGGCAAAGTTGGGCTTTTTGAGCAGCTTTCTTGCTTATGAAGTTCCAACATTCTCTTTTCTGAGTTACAAAAACCTGCACCAGTTTTATATGATCAGTCAAGTGCTTATTCGTGTTATTGGACAGAAACTGGATCCAAAGACAGAACAATACCAAGAGTTTTATTTATGTGTTAAAGAAATTCCAAAACCTTAGCATTTGGAGATGTAACAGCAACAGAGGAAGGAGAACATTCTCATTCACAAAGGATGTGATGATTCTTGTGGTTGACGTTCATTGCTAGCATCCACGCACCTATTTTTTACGTCATCGTTGTTAAACATCCTGAAACTGCAGTTGCCGACAAATTTTTATTATTACACAAAGAGAAGACACTATAATATTTTATTTGTCAACTTATGAAACAGAACTTGCCTGTTATTCTTGAGGGCAACCAAACTTGTTACGACATCGGAAGAGAGAGCATAGATAGGCCATAAGCATGAAGAAATTATTAATTTCCCAGTAGATGAGACAATGGTTCATACCTGTGAAGTTCCAATTTTTTAAAAAAAAAATTCCAAGCAGAAATGTAAAATATATATTACTCCTCAGTTGTGTTCTCCCCTTCTTACCATTTGAGCTTAGGATCAGTGAAAACTGGACCCTTTTTCAAGCATCTTAGCACAGAAGATGTAACACCATCCGTTGGTAGTTTCCAATGAACCAATTCTGGCTTTGCATAGGAATTCAATGGCCTACGTTGAAATGAGTAAATGGCTATAATCAACATAAGAAATAAGTTCGTTTATTGATTAATCAGAAAACATACTTACGGGGGTGAATCCAGGATGTATTTTGTTCAACTCACCAAGCCAAACTGGTTCCAGCTTCTTCACACCAGGATACTGCTTCCCACTTGTGGAGTCATTGTCGGGTTTTGAAGTCAACCTATAAAGTGTAAATTACCAGAAAATGGATAAACCCATGTGTAAACATCATTCTAAAAAGAGCGAGAGATAAGTTAAATACTCCTCAAATAGACTCTGGCTTGCTGCCAGCCTGCCACCTCAATGTCAAAATAGAAATAGGTCCCGGAGGTAGCATTGAGATGAGGGCCATAAGGCCGACCTGCATATCATATAAAGGCTTAGTCATGGAAACCTGAATAGCCCTTAATTATACGAAATAAAGGTTTAGTCATGGAAACGTTAAGATCCAGACGAAATACTCAACTCTGGCCTCAACTCGGAAAGGGAGATCTGAAAAAAAGTCGTTCTCACAAGACTTTGTATGATTTCTGAGGAAAAATGAAAGTTTATGTGATAACCATGAATCCAAAAACTCTTATTTATAAGATATAAATCGTGAAGAATTCGAAGGGATCGAAGGTTCTGATATAATGAGAAGTAGTGGGGAACACTTTACTGAGATTGAATGTTGAGTTTATGGCTTGAGCATAAATCGTAGGGCAGGCTAACAGAATGCGGCGTTGAAGAGAAAGAAACCATGAATTATGCACTGGGTCATTATTGTAGAAAGCCCAACAATATTCTTGTCTGAAGGTGATACAGAACACCAGAACGAAGCCCCACTAAACCAACGATTAAATGAAACGGAATGTTTTGCGTGTGGGTGGACACGTGTCAGACGCTAGAAGATTGAATTGTTGCGTTGGATGCTGATGTCATAACTGAGGAGAGAAAACTATATTTTATATATAAAGATATATATATATATATATATATATATATATATATATATATATATATATATATATATGTGTGCGCGCGCGCATTAATTTTCAAAAATTACAATTTATGTTTATCAAAGTAGTTTCTCCACAAACTACCTCCTCCACTACGGAACTCGAACGCAAAGTTTCTCACTTCTTTTATCTCTAAGCCTAATCTCATTTCCCTCCGCTGTTCGTCGCCGCTGTCTCTCGATTGTTCCACTGAAGAAGAATCGACACAATCCACTGATATATGGTGTTTTTGACACTATTATATATATGTATCCTGCTGGTATTTCAGTTCTTTTATAAGTCTTCTTAATATTTTCTTGATACTTTTTGATTTAGAAGAGGTAAAAGAGTGAAAAGAGAATGCATGAAGAAAGATGCCATTTTGGAGTGTTTTCACAGGTGGGGCAATCTCTTACAACGGAGCAGGCGTCTGGCTGTTCCTGCCAGATAAGAAAACCTCCAAACTATTTCGAAAATTTTGCTCTAGCTACTATACTCTGAAGACTGCCCTATCATTTCTACTTTTTGAAGGACGCTAGTGATCGACTATTGGTGATGAAAAACTATAAAAGAAGAGACAAAAAAACGTGAATGATTAAATGCATTGTTTCTGCAAACGTTTGTTTCCAGAATTCCAGACCACATGAACAACATAGGTTATTAAATACTAAGGTGGTAACAATTGTATATCTGATAAGTCACAAATGTCGTCCATAAAAAAATTCCAATGAAGATATTGTATAAACAAGAAATCAGAAAGGAATTGGTTGCCGACTAGGCCAAGACTCAATCTTTTGGAAGTAATCAACAGGCACTACACCATCAACACCTTCAGTCAGAATCACCTTGTTGTCTGAAATGTAGAATGCAATCCCATCTACAGACGACATCAATCAAGAAACTAAATTGTTAGAAGGACAGCAGTAGTGTTGTGATATAAAGTAATTTGAGTTCTAGTTCTAAAACCTTCAAGAGCTTTCTTGATGTCGAGAAAGATCAAGACATTAACATCTCTTCTCATGCCTTGCCAAAAAATCATATCAAACTGGAATCAGATAAGTGGGGGTATATGCAATTCTACAAAAAGATAAAAACCTTACCACTTATCACTTCACCATCTGTTGGTAAGCCACAAGAAAAGTGAACGTGCAGTCTATTCATACGCTTTAAGCCAGATGCCAAGATTGGCTCCAAATTCTTCCTATATGTTCCATGAACACACACTGCCATTACAACAAACAAATGAACATGAGAAACAGAATGCGATACAGAACAGAAGTGAACTAAACAAATGTCCTAGTATTGTTTTTACCTGGAGCTTCATCCGCTGACGATATTGGTTTAAGTAACTTGTCAGATTCAACCGTCTGCACATAAAGACTCTATATAAGTAGATAGCATACTGATCAAAACTAGAAGAGACGAAAGTCAACTCTGCTACACCGCTTTGTCAGTGTGAACAGAAGATCAACGGTTTCAAAAGACATTGCAAGGCCTCAACTTTCATCACAAGAGATCAAAGAGAAAGCATCCAAATCAAGAAAGGTCTTGTTACCGTGATGGAGTGGCCTTGGTTGGCGCGAATCAAGAGCTCTCCTCCATCCTCTTCAACGAGGCTAAAACGTTGCTTATTGTCCCTTCTCACTGCCTGAGAAGTTAACAACAGCACCAGAAGAAAAAAAATCTTAAATGCTCGTTAGATACAAATTGAAGAAGACTAGTTAGTGGGTGGAAACTTACTGACCTCTCTGATCTCATCAATGGTATGAGACTTCAACTGAACGTTTGCGGATGTTTTCAGATTCAGCTGAAGCAAGTCTTCGACTTTAACAAAACCATCACCTCTCATGTTCAATCTCAGCTCAGTAGCCATGTGTCTCAACACTCTCGTCCTAACCAAATCCCAAAAAAAAAAAAAAAAAATTCAATTTAACCTTAAAAATCCATACTTTACAGACATCTCGTAGTAAAACACTTACAAGAGTCTTCCAAGCGCGTCGATTTTATCTTTGCCTCCTCCGCCGCCGCCACGACCCCGTCGATCATTATCTCTCTCGTTTCCTCTTCCTCTACCGCCGCTACATCCATCAAAAAACTCATAATCGAATCGAGACCAAACCTCACTTAAAAACTCAATACCTTCTGCTGGACTGAGAGAAGGAAGAGAAGGCAGGTTTGCTGGAAGAACCGAGATTCGAAGCATCCATGAAAGCAGAAACAGCTGAGAATCTGGGGGAGATGCTCAAGGTTGGAAGAAGACGACTGAAACACACAACCCGACCAATCTTATACATATTTGAGACCATGACGAAACACTTCACCGGTCCGTTTTAATTACGGCACCGATTAATTCATAACCGGTTTAATCGTAATATCCGGTTAGTAGCAATCTAATATACCGGGCTTTTCGTTTGGCAGCTCAGCCCAGCCCAGCCCATGAAGACAAGAGAAAACCGCGTCGTTTTAATATCTTTCAGCGGCACAATGTTCAATAGCATCGAAGGTAAACGTCACGTAGTTTTGATCCGTTTGGCGGTTGATATTTTCTCGTTTTTTTATCGACACAACTACACATATGATATTAATCCTTATGACAAACAATTAACAAAGATCATAACATCGTCAAGTATTATTTTTCAAACCAAAATCACAATCATTTTCATGTGTCTAGAAGATACAGTGAGGAGTTTAAATGGTAAAATCAAACATGGCTGTGTTGATAGCTTACAAGGGAGAGAAAGGATGAAAAGCAAAGGAAATACCGGTTCTGTTGGAGTAGGCGTCAAGATAAACCTTAACGAGACATTGAGGTTTTGCAATTTGGTACTGGAGTGCAAAAGTGGCAGGACGAAGATTGGACACCATCACTTCAAGACTTGTCCTAGAAGTAAGCTCGTATTCAAATCCCAAAGCCAAAAAATCATTATTCAACCTGCGTGCCTCCTTTTTATAAGGCGAATTGACCTCAGAGACCGACACAAATCTAGGATGTATCCTATGTCGGGTTGAAAACACAAATTGATCCGCGTATCTGCAAAAATGAAAACAATATAAATCAAACAAATGTCAATGCAAGATATAGTTTATTATTAATATTGATTAGGTTTTAAGTCAGAAAGAGATACAATTGTAGATGCCCTGAAAAGTTTCCTGCAACCATATTGACACTAGCGTTCCACTTATCAAGCTTGTATCTGTTAATATCAAAAACACCCGTGGATGTGAACTCGACCCCAGCGAGGTTTCTGAAGAGTCTCAGTTTACCATCAAACTGAGCAATGGGATTGGAATTGCAACTAACCCTTGCACCTATTCCACCATACTTTAACTTATACAATATACCAATCTGCAACAAAATAAGCTTAGTCAAATCTCTTGGTACGTACGTGTATGTGGGAAATAAAAGTTAGTATTAGAATTAACGCACCTCGTTATTGAAACATGCAGATGTAATAGAGTTGTAATCATACTCCTGAAGATAGTCCGATGTCAATTGTAGTTCTAGGCCAGGAATGTATTTAGCTTCGATCTTACTCATCTCACTCCTATCAAAGTAACCTAAATCTAAATCTGAAAACACAAAATCATTTTTTTCCTCTTACTAAGAAGATAAACTTGGAAAAGAAAAATAGGGGGAAACTTTTAGGACAATTTACCTTGAAATATTTCAGTAATTTTATTGCCAGCAGATGAAAGATAGGAAAACATCTTCGAAAACATCTTCTGTGGTCGACAGGTTAGGAGATGGTGGTCTCTAGGGTTCTTAGCCAAAAAGAAAAAAAATTTGAGACTTACAGAGTAAGAATTGACTGTGTTTGGTAGCGAATAGGTGTCATAGTTTTAATGTGTACATTGGGTCTTTAAAATAGGCCCAAAAAGATTCAAATAGGCCCAAATCTATCTAAATAGTCCCGATATTGCTGTCAGTAAAAACACTATCTTCCGTATTTGGCTCGTTATTTGTGAAGTAAAAAAGGTTTTTATTGCACATTATATCAACAAAAAAGTTTGTTTCGAAAAAGTAAATAAAATATGGGGCATTTTGTAACTAAAATAATATTTCATGGGGACAGTAAGTAATTAAATTTAATACTTATATGTAGAGTGAGTAGTGAATCTGCTTAGTATCTCTCTCCTCAGACAGGTTTTACCGTAAGCTTACAGTTTTGTCTCTTATTTTTTTTTATTTTTTTTTCAACCTTCTTTTGACTTGTATCTTCTTCATGCTTGATTTGATCTACGTAAAAACTGTTTTGATTTTGAATTGCTTTTACCATTACATAAAGTTAACAACTTTTTTTTCTCACGCTAACTAGTATGCATGATCTTGATTTTTTCAAGCTCGATCAGACAAGAAAGTTTGTTGCTTTTGTTCTATGAAGGTTGTTCTTTCTTGATTCTCGGCTTTACAGTGATCATGGCTAGGCCTAATCATCGTAACTTTTATTTTCATTTTTAACGTACGTATAATCTTTGATTTGTTTGAACCAAGATGTTTTTGTGTTTGATCAAATCAAAAGTTTAGTCTTTTTATCCTTTCTCTTTTTTTTTTTTTTGCAGAGAAAATTATATTGACAGAAAAAAAATTATATTAACAGAAAGTTTTTGTTCTATAAAGGTTGTTCTTTCTTCTTTCTCGGCTTTGCAGTGATCATAGCTAGGCCTACATCGTAACTTTTATTTTCATTTTTAACGTACGTATAATCTTTGATTTGTTTGAACCAAGATGTTTTTGTGTTTGATCAAATCAAAAGTTTAGTCTTTTTATCCTTTCTCTTTTTTTTTTTTTTGCAGAGAAGATTATATTAACAGGAAAAAAAATTATATTAACAGAAAGTTTTTTCGAAAAAAATATGGGGCATTTTGTAACTAAAATAATATTTCATGGGGTACAGTAAGTAATTAAAATTTAAGTTCTACTTCTAGGCTTTGTCTATCTCTAGCCTCGTACAGACAGGTTCACCGTAAGCTTAAAGTTTTGTCTTTTCTTCATGCTTGATTTGATCTAAGTAAAAAACTGTTTTGATCAAGAAAGTTTGTGGCTTTTGTTCTATGAATGTTGTTTCTTTCTTGTTTCTCGGCTTTGCAGTGATCATGGTAACTTTTCTTTTTTTCATTTTTAACGTACGTATGATCTTTGATTTGTTTGAACCAAGAGGTTCTGTGTTTATCAAATCAAAAGTTTAGTCTTTTTATCCTTTCTCTTTTTATTTCCTTCAAATCATCTAGTATGACACCAAAAAATTCTTCAAATCATGAATTTAAGAAGTTTCCATTTCCACAATGCAAGAAGTTTGCTTTTTGTCGTTCTCCCCCCCGATATTTGAGAGACTTTCTTCATTTGTCTTTTTACTAAGTTTGCTTTTTTGGTTTAGAAATTTTCTTTTCTCTTACTTTATTTGGTGTCTATGTAGGAAGTCGGCGGTAGCTTTATAATGGAAGAAGTAACATGTGTCATATGCCACGATCAGATGAACTTGGGAGTGAACACAAACTGCGACCATCAGTTCTGTGGTATGATTTAACTAGGTTTCCACATTAAAAGCTTCCTATTTTTATCGAACTTTCTTTTAATAAATGAAAATGGGTTTTAGAGTAAGTAACAAAGAAGAAAAGTGGAAGGTTTACTGATTTTGGAATGTGGAAAACGAGAATTTGTGTATGTTTTAATTACTTTTTAAAGATTCTGTTTTACTTTTAAATGACACGTAATAGAGTTTTGTTCCTAATTTAGCTTCTTACGGTTTTAGCTTTAAACCCAAATAATATACATCGAAATGTATTATGTTAACAACTCTTATTAAAATCCGAGAAACCAAGAAACTGTTTTTGTTTTTTTAACCACACTAAAACTGTTTTATATAGTTTTAATATTTATAGGAAAAAAATCGAGCCGTAATCGGACTCTAAAACCTTCCTATTTTTAATTAATCTATTTCATCAACTGGGATCTCATTGGGCTGACCTATGTAATCAAATTACACACCAAAGGCCCATTCAAACAAAACATCCAATGAAAGAGTTTATACAGCCCAAAATCAAGTAGCATTACATATTTTTCACATGTATGATATGATTTTTGTATAAAAGTTATTATTTTTAATAATGCACATTTGTTTCATAGTTAAGAATTTGAGAAATTATATTTTCTTTAAAAAAAAAATCATACTACTAATATTGTGTGATTATATAACCAAAATCTAAATAACTTACTTATCAAAAAAATATAAATAAATTAATTGAGTTTTCTTTCAGGGGAATGCATTTTGGGGTGGTTGACACATTGCCTTGTGAATGGCTTGGACTCGCTCAGGTGTCCCATTTGCAGAGTCAGGGTTACTCATCTGCACACGGAGGAAGAGGATGATATTGTTGCTCATCTGACAGTGACTCATAATGAGTTGTACGGTGGGCTGCACTTGCCGGTATAAATAACTGTTTACATCATTAAACTAATATTGATTTTTTCTTCTTTAATTAACTTTTAAAAAAAATGTAGCTAACCATGAGGAACTTAAGTTGGCTTTGTTGACCGGTGTCCGTGATATCATGGTTGCTAGTGGACAATCGGTCAACCATATTGATGCAATGATCCAGAATGCACAAGGACCTGCGGTTGGGATAGGGCAGGATGATATAGGTAATTTGTGTATTTGTTTTTATAATATTATTTATTTATTATTATTTGAACTTTAAATCTAAACTAGCTTGAACCGTTATTTTGTGTGTGATGCAGGTATGATTCAGGTTTACGCTTTTCTTTTTGTCGCTGCAGCCATTGTTACTTCGCATCTGGTGAGGTGGACGTAGAAGAGTACGATGTGGACGAATGAAAAGACACGCGGAGGAATAGCTTTATATATTTACTCTAATGCGTTTCTAGACATGCGCATATCCGACGCAAATAGACTGAAAACATATTATTCCCAAAAAGTTGTATGAGTGACATTTGCTCCTTTGGGCTGAATTGATATCTTATTTTCGAAAGTTATTACTAAAGTAATTTGGGTCGAATATAAACATATTTGTTGTTGGGCCGTCTTAAATTATAAATTTGGTTTGCCTTTTGCCACCAAATAAGCTATCCTCTCCTCCTTGTTGTTTATCAGAAACCCTAGACCTCAATTTCCTCTATCGTGGACTAGCACTGCTTCATAAGATCTTTTGCAAACAATATAGGATCATGGAGAGACTCCAACGCAAGTCCCAAATAGTTTCACCTTTTTCTTTTGAAATTTGGATATATGATATTGTCTGACCTGTGCAGTTATGCTTTTTGTATTATTTTTGATGTGTGATTTTGGTGTCTAAGCTTCTTTACATTCATTAATTTATTTTTTTATTTATTTATTATGGTAGGCAACAATCGAATTATCTATGATCGGTGCGATAGATGCTTATCAGATTCTTCCTCGGCAATCACCACCAGCAGTTGCCTCCACAAATTTTGCGGTTATGCCATATCAGCCTTTGTTTTTGGTTTAAACTGGACTTGAAAGTTATCAAAGTCATTGACGGTTCTTTTTTTTTGTATAACCGCAGTGAAATGTATCTTATACCTCTGGTCACGCCAGAAGCTTAGGGAACCTTGTGTATGCCCGATTGATGGAGGAAAGATGCCGTGCTTAATTCCTGCTAGACTTAACTTTCCTGAGGAAATTAGTTCGCTCATCACCATTTATAATCGTATATTCTGTCCAATGATTCCCATTGTAATGCTTTTTTAAACCTTTCAATTCACATCAAATAATATCTTTTTTTTTTTGGTCAAACACATCAAATAATATCTTTATCTGTTTTACTAACTTGTTTTTTTTTTTAACTGGGGGAAAAATACTATGCATTATAGGACATGGCTCATATCAAGTTTGGTAATTTCTTCTTCTTCACTTGCTGCAGTATATATATATTTTTGTTTGTTGGTTAATAACTCTCTCTCTAACTAAAGTTATGTTTTTAATTATAGCGCGTAATATGAAATGGCTCTACCACGTAGAGGGTGTTTTTTGTCTCGCTGGACTTATTGCGTACTGGATCAAGGTTGGATAGTGAAGGACGAGTGATCCCGTGAATCCGTGATGGATAGGAAGCTTAACTATTATATATATATTTATCTATATGTTCTTGTAATGCTTTAGCAATCAAAGGTACCAAATGTTTGGTCTGTTATCCAACAATGTTCGAAATAATCTGATGAAACATTTTGCTCGAAAAACATTTAATTAGTTTGGAGAAGAATCCAATTAATCAGACATTTAGACCTATTAATTGCACCGGCCGGTTAGTAATTCAACTGAACCAATAAAACAGCCGAATGAGTGAACTATTATTCGATACTCCATTGTAATAAATCTCATTCTGCTCTTTGTTTCATTAGAGCTTTAAGTTGTTTCATGTTTTGTTTGTTTATGGATAATAATGACAAACCCCATTTCATTCAAGAAAAAAAAAATGAGTTTGTTGTGGAAGGCTTTCTCTTATGTATATCCTTGGACTTCCCATCTTCATTGTCTTCCCCATATATGCTCTTGCAGTTTTTTTCACCGTATATGTGTTATGGTCCTTTCAAACTTCACTTTTTTCCCATGCTAATTGTTCTCTTTCTAATTACATGACAAGGAAACCTAACTATCTTCAACTTCCTTTGTGCATTCAGGGTACCAAACTTGGTTGGTAAGTGGACTTAATACATATAATCTACTTTCCGACTAAAGAGGAGGTAACAAGGAAGGACTATATATATAGCACCTTATGTTACTTGGGTGCTCGCTCAAGATCTTCAAGTCTTCTTAAGTTCAGGATCAGCCAATTATTAAAGGTGTTGTTGATCTCGTCTTTGAGATTAGAGATAAGAGAATTTGTTTTCCTTTTTTTCAGTAGTCAGGGAAAGTCTTCCTGGTGCAACCAGGATCCTTGATGGTGACTGGAACATCAGCACAAGCTGCAAGAGAGAATGCCATTGCCATTCTATGATCGTCATATGTATCAATCTCCGCCGGTTTCAGCTTTGCTGGTGGAGTTATCACGCAATAATCTGAACCCTCTTCTTCCACTATGGCTCCAAGCTAAACGCAATAACCACAAAAAAAAAGTTACGCAAAGGTTTACTTAGAATGAGAGAAAGGGTTAACTTACCTTTCGGAGCTCTGTGCAAATGGCAATCATCCTTTCTGTCTCCTTAACTCTCCAGCTAGCCACTACATTTGACCAAATAAAAATTTAAGTGACTATGAGTCTTGAGAAGACATGTTTCAAAGGGAGAGAGTTTACTTACCGTCTCTAATGGTGGTTGGACCATCTGCAAAGAGAGCAAAAACGGCAAGAGTCAATAGAGTCAAAAAGCTAAAGGAGCTGCCATGAGCAGTGCAGTCAAGTACTGACTACTGATTGATCCAGAAAGCTTCACCTGAAAAATGCCAAAACATAGTCTAAAATCAAGAAACCATAAAATACAAAAGGAATCAAAGAAAGAAAGCTGATTCACACCTTTCCACCGGGAAGGCCACCGTTAGCATTGACACGAACAGGAGGGCAGTTAGTTCCGAGAGTACACTCAACATCAGCACCAAGCTGCTTGAGACCAACAACCAAATCTCCTATTGGTCTTTCCCTCATCCGAGGCACCCCATCAAGCACATAACTAAAAACAAAACCGAAACTAAAAACATCAGTACAAGATCGTTTATAAAACTCTCGTCTTCTTCGCTGAAATGGCGGCTTTACAGGAACATAAAAACATAACAGAAGTTTGGTATGAGCATTCTCCACTAGCCAATAATAATGTGCCACGTTTCAAACATGATCTAGGGTGTTTAATGGGCCTCAACAATGTTAATGGGCCTTTCAAACAGAAACAAATTGTATATATTGTAAACTTATCAGAAACAAATTTTATTTTGTGTCTTCTTTACATTTTTTGTTCCTACTTGGACAGAGAAGAAGACAATGCTTATGGAAGTCAAGAACGTCTCTTGCTTCAAAACCAAACTCTTATACTCTTTAGATAAGTGACTTAGCTGCTGCAACCACAGCTTCAACGGTGATACCAAACTCTTTATAAAGCTTCCCTGCTGGTGCACTTGCCCCAAACGAATCAACTCCAATCGATTTCCCTCTCCCTCCAACAATCTTTCCCCATCCAAACGTCGACCCCGCTTCGATACTAACTCTAGCTGATACATCTGACGGCAACACACTCTCCTTGTATTCATCCGTTTGCTCATCAAACAGTTCCCAACACACAAACGAAACGACTCTAACAGTCTTGCCTTCTTTCCTTAACTCCTCACCAGCTTGAGCGGCAATCTCTAGCTCCGAACCAGTTCCGATCAAGATCACATCTGGTTTATTACCAGTTGAGTTATCGCAAACGGTGTATCCACCTCTCTCGACGTTTTCAACGGATGTTCCTGGAAGCTGAGGCAGCTTTTGTCTAGACAAGGCTAAGACAGAAGGTGTGTTCCGTCTAGTGACAGCGATTTTGTATGCACCGGCTGTTTCGTTCCCATCAGCAGGACGGAACATCATGATATTAGGCATGGCACGGAAGCTAGATATGTGTTCGATAGGTTGGTGGGTTGGTCCATCTTCTCCAAGACCAATGGAGTCATGTGTCATAACGTATATGACACCAGCTTCAGACAGAGCAGCGATTCTCATCGCAGCTCTCATGTAGTCAGTAAACACAAAGAACGTTGCGCAGTAAGGGATGAAACCAGGGCTGTGAAGTGCAATGCCGTTGCAGATGGCTCCCATACCGTGTTCCCTAACACCGAACCTAAGGTTTCTTCCTTCGGGTGTAGCGTTTTGGAAGTCGCCAGAGGCTTCAAGCAGTGTCATGTTGGAAGACGCAAGATCAGCACTCCCGCCAAGGAAACCGGGGACGGATTTGGCGAGGGCGTTGAGACATTGCTGAGACAGGTTTCTGGTGGCATCACCTGGAGACTCTGGTGTATATGTCTGAAAAATGTTTCCGTAAATAAGAGCCATCTCCAGAACACCAATTAGAAGATACATATTATGAGAAAGTTTATACTTACAGGAAGTGCCTTCTCCCAACCGGCAGGCAATTCACCTGAGATAATAGATTTCAACTCTTCTGCTTCCTCTGGATACTTCTTCTCATAAGCTGCAAACTTGGCATTCCAATCAGCTTCAAGAACGGCTCCCTCAGGGGTGTGACGGCTCCAATGGCTAGAGAATTTAAGAGTTATAGTTAGGCCTGCAGATTTTGTCCAAAAGGACCAGCCGAACCAAAATTTTCCGAACTAACCGAATTAACCAAAACAACCTAACGGATATAACCGAATTAACCAAAAATAACCGAATTTAACCGACAGTATCCGACTTTCAAGAAAATTATACAGAATTCTAAACCTAAACAAAAAAGAGTAGGTGTTATTTCGGAAATAAAACTAAAACTCGAAATTAACCAAAAACCAAACTGAACTGACTTTTCCGGTTCACTTTGATAGGATTGTGGCTGAACCGAATAAACCAAAACCAAAAATACCCAAACCGAAATAACCAAAACCGCAGGCCTAGTTATAGTAAATTACCAAAGCAGGTCATCATAACACAAACATAAAACAGAAGTGTGAGCTAGTTTCCACTTACCTCTTTACATCCTCAGGTACTTGAAACGGCTCATATGGCCATCCAAGGTTATTTCTGGTAGCCTCAACTTCCTTCTCACCAAGCGCAGCTCCGTGGACACTGTATGAGTTCGCCTTGTTGGGAGATCCGTAACCAATTGTAGTAGTTACCTTAATCAAAGTCGGCTTGTCTGTTACAGCCTTAGCTTCTCTAATGGCAGCACGGATCTCATCATATCCATTGTTTCCATTCTTAACCCAAATAACATGCCATCCGAGAGCTTCAAAGCGCTTGTCCACGTTCTCTGTGAAGGCGATCTCTGTGTCTCCATCAATAGAAATGTGATTGTCATCATAGAAAGCGATGAGCTTTCCAAGTCCCCAGTGGCCAGCCAGAGAGCAAACTTCATTTGTAATCCCTTCCATCTGACAACCATCTCCAATAATCGAATAACTAAAAATCCAAAACATAACATCAGAACCAAAACACAAACCAAGAAACCAAACATAAGGATTCGATATCATTACGTGTAGTGGTCGACGATTTCATTGTCAGGTTTGTTGAATCTAGCAGCTAGATGTTTCTCAGCAAGAGCTAAACCAACAGCATTTGCAATACCTTGTCCGAGAGGACCTGCACGTTGGCAAAGATGAGACAGAGAAGGGAAGCTTCGGTAATTGACAAGAATTGAAACACAAAAGAATCATACCAGTAGTGACTTCAACACCAGGAGTCTCGAAGTTCTCAGGGTGTCCTGGCGTTTTACTTCCCCATTGACGGAAGCTCTTCAAGTCTTCCTCCTAATAAACAATCCAAACGCTCAGAATTTCTTTCTACGGAATAGTCTAAAACAGAGTAAGTCGAGATAACAAACCCTGACGCTGTCGTAGCCAGCGAGGTGAAGCAAAGCGTATTGCAACATGCATCCATGTCCAGCAGAGAGAACGAAGCGGTCACGGTTGAACCAGTAAGGGTTCTTGGGGTTATACCTCATGACCTCATCGTACAAGATGTGAGACATAGGAGCACAGCCCATTGGGAGACCAGGATGACCAGACTTCGCCTTCTCAACTGCATCTACCGCCAGGAATCTGATTGTATTAACCGATTTATCAACCAGAGTAGAATCAGTTGTTGTGTCCATCGTCTCTACGGCGGCTGCACGGACAAGAGGACGGAGGGAGTGCCTGCTTGTGGATGCGCTGCGTTGACTGTGGAAGAAGTTGGTGCGTGGGGAAGTGGACTTGAGAACAGAGAAAGCTGGAACAGAGACGTGCTTCTCAGAGCCATTGTGAGAGGTGGCTCGAGAAAGGAGAGCTTGAGAGAGCGCTAGAGAAGAAGTAGAAGCCATTGATGCACTCTGCTGGTTACTTGAGAGAGCGCTAGAGAAGGCTTCTCTGCACTTTTATAACAAGAAGAGGAGAGAGATGAAGAGCCAACCAATCAGATCACGCCAACTCCTCGTGCTCGTTAAAGGACAAAACAAGCGAAAGAAAATCTGACCGTTGGATTCAAAAGGAACACAATCTTGCTCGTTGATCCTCTACGTCTTTCCACATATTTTTTTTTGTTTTTTAAAGTCAATAAGAGAATAGGTGCAACATGAGTTGGTGTGTAAAGCAAAAGCCATGTTCGTGACAGGGGTTGGTGAAGAACATAATTGCTTTAGATTTAAGAAATATATTATCACTAGTCACTAATCCACCAACTCTTGTACCGGTTTTGATAATAACCGGACAAACCACTCTCTTTAATCAAATCAAAACTAAACCGTAGAAAGCTTACTCATGTGCTTGTGTTGTGTCATTACATCATCTTGACACGCTTGCTGCTTGATGAGGAGTTTCTTAGACCTCTACTTGTTACAGTGTATGAAGCGGAAGCTGAAGGAAGTGAAGGGGACTTGTCGATGTACGCGTAACGCTCATCACCGTTCCAATACAGAATCACTCGGTTCGTGCACGAATGAGACCAGCTATCGCCTGAAATAGCATAAGTTGAAACATAAAGAATCACAACAAATGAATGATGATTAGCAAATAGAGATGGTTTGATCTGAGTTTGCTCACCTAACGCAAGAGCTAACTGAAACGAGCCTTCTGTGTACTTTGTGGTCACCTGGTTTAATAACACAACCTGAGATTGGAGTAAAAGAAAGAGTTAATAATGGATCTGACTTGTGACCTCGTAAGTAGTGAGAGTTAAGATAAATGCTTACAGCAAGTGAGAACTTTTTGGCAAGCTTCATAAACTTCAAAGCCATTTCGCTAAGCACTCGTGTCCTCTGAGCTAAATCATCAAAGTCCTGACGGAAATGAAACGTGATACTGTCCACGATCACCACTTTAACCTGCAATCATATAAAGATGACGAGTTGATATCATGAAAATTAGATTATGAACGAAAAATTCTTATAACTTACATCTTTATTTTCAGAGATGAACTTGTCAAGATGATTGACCAGTGCGATCTGCTCGGTGTAACTGCAGACACGGAAGTAGAATATGTTCTCCAAGATATCTTTGGGTTTCATTTGCACTTGACTTGCTTTAAAATGTTTGTGCATGTATCCTGTGTACTCTTCCATGTCCTCCACACAAGCTTCTGCTATCTGCAAAGCACGCTCCACCATGAAGCTACCTTCTGTATCTGTATCCCACAAAAACTTGGCATCAACAATAAAGAAGAGACTAACCAAGTCATTTACTAAAGAAACAAACCTATGTATATCGCTTTTCCTCCAAGACCACCAAACTCACGAGGAATCTGAACATTCACAGAGAGCTGGATCCTGATTCAAGATCCAAGTTAACTCAATTGTAAAGACTTATGAAGAAAGTAAAGTAAAGGAGAGACGTCTTTACCCAATCTGAGTCTTGCCAATACCCGGTACTCCACCTGCAGAGAATAAGAAAAAAGATTAAAACTATATGTTTGCTGCCAATCTCTGTGATGGATATGGCTTACCAATCTCTGTAACATCCCTGCAGCTGATTCCACCTCCCAAGATCTTATCAAGATCAGAGCAAGATGTAGTGATGCGCGGCAAAGCTTCCTCCTCATGAAGCATATCCCAAGCATTCTTTGCTCCTTGTTTTTAGTTACAAATTTTTCAAAAAGAAGAGAATCCTTCAGTAAACCAAACCAACAAAGAGCTGCTCAAAATGATTCATCACAGCTTACCATTTACGAGAGAAGAGCTTCTTCCATTGCAAGAACTTGATCCAGTGATTTGATTTGCCATTTTCAAAATCTCAAATGCTTCATCCTCTGTGATATTTACATCTATTCACAACACCAACAGAGAGGTACAACCATGGAAGGATTCAAGATCTCTCTATCGATTCCAGTGTGACACCCAAACCTAGGTATACTATTCAATTACAAGAGAATCACCTCGAGCGAGATCGGTGGAAGAGACGGATGAAATCGACGACAGAGAAGTATAACCGGCCGATATCAGCTTTCCTCTAATCGAAGACGACAGCGGTAGCCTCGACGTCTCCATGAACGTCGTCGCGAGTGAAGCTCTCTGCAATCGCCGGCGATTTTCGCCGCCTTTAAGAGAGTGTTGGCGCCATTAATAAGCAAAATTAAACCGGGTACGGTTTTGAGTAACCGGAAATAAGATAATCATTGGTTTACTGAAATTGTTTAATTAACCAGAAAAATTATTTTCCTTACGAAACCGGATACGGTTTAAAACAACCGGATATGAAGATTTACTGAAATTGATTTAATAATTAACCGGAAAAGAGTTTGTTATGTTTGGTTAAATCTTTTGTCTTATAGCTACGTTTGTGTTTGTTGCTGCAGAGAGTCTGCACGGATGATTGAAGTCAGAGACGGATGAACGCGTGCGGTTCTCATCGAACGAGCTTCGCTTCTTCCTTGTGCGTACTCCTCTCCTAGAGGCCACCTTGGTCGAATATCATACTACACACATCAATCACAATGTTAAGAGCTTTTCATCGTTTAAAGTATTGAGCTTTATTTCAAGAACGTACCATGAAATCATCAGGTTCCATTGCAGGTGGAGGTGGATCGAATCTTCCCACACGAAAATGTTCGAGACCGGTCCAAGCCACCATTACTCCTGCACAGATTACTGAGTTGTTAATTTCTATGCTCTGTATAAGCTATAATTTGACAAGAACAGGAGAATCTCAAGAACTCTAGATACCATTGTCTGTGCAAAGGCTAGGAGGAGGGCAAACAAGTTTCAGGTTTTTGTTTTCGACAATGTTATTGAGTCGAAACCGTACATACTGGTTTGAAGCAACACCACCTGAGACTACCTGAAGTATCAAAGGATTGGAAGGCAAGTTTAGTGGACAAGTGCAAAACATACGTTTTATATTTGAGTCTCTCACCATATGTTTTATAGAAGGCTCGAGTTTCAGTGCCCAGTCTATTGCTCGCTCACACTTTTCCTCCAGATGCAAGACAGCAACTCGCTGGTTTACATATAAAACAAGAAAAAGACATGTTCAGATAATCAGTTTTTTACAACAAAAGCATTTTGTGAGACCATAGATTGATGTCTACCTGGAAAGAAGCAGCAATATCAGCTCGGTTTCTTCTGTCTGCCTTTGTTGCAGACGAAACAGGACATTTAGCATCACTGCACATCCATCAAAATACATCAGAAGTTAAACAGCTTCAGAATCTGATTTAAAGATCTAAAACTACACGAAAAAGTTACATTTCTCTAGCTGCAATGGCTAGCCTCACTTGTGTCTTCAAACCAGCATAAGAAAAGTTGCAATCTTTATGGTTTTTCATTGGAACCTGATGATAACAAGGTAACAACATAACTAATGATGCGGACAATGAGTTAAACAACAATTCTAACCAGCGAGAAAACTAGTTTCACACTTACATTAAACATAACAGATTTTGAATCACCCTCCAGAGCAAGTTCTTCAACAGCTGGTCCACCACTTCTGCGCATATCAAGGCCAAGCCATTTTGCTGTCTTGTCAAACGCCTCTCCTATAGCATCATCTACTGTAGTCCCAAGTTGTGTGTACTGACCAAGCTTATGAGCTAGAACTATAATATTATGCCCTCCTACACAGTAGAAAAAAAAAACATTGCTATTAATAGAAACCTAAAGCTCCCTTTAGTTATTGTTATCCTTCTACTAATGCAATACCTGATATAAGCAATGCCATGAAAGGAAAACTTAATTCATGTTCCACTAATCTACAAAGACAAATCAAAAGCTGATGATAAGTTTCAAAATCTCAAGGTTGAATGTTAAAAGCTAGCACATTGGAAAAATACCTGGCTACAAGGGCATGAGCCTCCATGTGATGCACCCCGACGATTGGGAGATTAAAAGCACCAGCAACTCTTCGAGCCTTCTGCACACCAACTGTATCAGTCAAAAAGAAATACTTAGTTCTCTAACAACACTTTATTATTCCATAGAACAAGAGCGGATACTCTTTTTTCTGCAACTTACCGCGTAGACAGAGGCCCAAACCAGGTCCAATGGTAACAGCAACAGCAGAGATCCTTCTCTGTCACATTGGCTCTATCTAGTGCGTCTTGCACAACCTGAAACCAATGAATACACATGTATTTTTCCCACAAAAACCTCAAGGAAACGAAACTAGAATACAGCTTCAACCTATGCACATCTATATATGTATATGGATGCAATACTGAACAAGGAGCGAATAGGCTTGCAATGAGAAAAGAGTCTAAGATTTACCTTATCAATAACCCGAGAGTGTGCTTCTTCAGCTTGTTTAGGAGCGACGCCTCCATATTGGGCAAGAAGCTCTGCCTTAAATGTTGCCAAATTCAGAGATCAGAACAGGTGAAAACTTGACAAATTTATATACTCCAGAACAGGAGTACAAAGGAAAGGTTTTTATCCAGACAAAACTGCGTCTTGTAAACATCAATGGAGCATAAGCAAAAGGAAAGGATTTGTACCTGAGAAGAAATGACTTGACTAAGAATCTCACCATTCCCTCTCACCTTAAAAAAAAAAATCAAAAACACTCCAATAATAGTGGATTTTTAAAGTTCCCAAACAATGAGTGAAACAGAAACCAAATGGGCTTACGACAGCAGCGGCAGTGTCGTCGCAGCTAGTTTCAATGCCTAGGACAACCAAACCATCATCAAGTTTCGAGCTTTCGATTTTGGGTAGTGAGGAAACTCTAGTTCCCGTGGAACAAGAACGTGTCCTCTGAAAATTGGATGCAGAGGAAGGAGAGATCATCGAGATTTTGGGTTTAGGCTTGTGAAAATGGTGTCTTTGTAATCTGAGAGAAGGAGACGCAGCTAGGAAACTCAACCGGGAAATCGCCGGAGAAAGTGTAAGAAACAGCCGAACCATTTCACCGACCAAGATAGACAGACAATGCGGAGAAGATGAATTACAACAAGGGCGTGTGGTTTGGAGACGTGCCCAATCCGGTTTAATCCAAATCAAATTGACTATTCGGTTTATATGTTGCAAACCGAAATAATTGAACTGATCTCACATGAGTTCCTTTAAAAAAAGATATTTGATGAACAATTCTAATAAAATATGAAAACATAAAATTCTAAGTAAGCTCCAAATAAATTAGTTGAAATATCTATTAACTTTCTGCAAACATTGGTTACACACTTATGAGTATGGAAACAACAGCCATGATCAAATATTGGTGTATTGTCAACAGATGAAAACGATAAAAGAATAGATAAAACGTGACTGATAAAAAACTTGTCTCAAAGAGTATATCCCTAGAAACTCATTTATGGCTTGGTTAGCTCTATTAAGAAGGATGCCAACAAGAGATAGGCTACGTCGTTAGGGTATGGACGCACCTTTAGTCTGTGTACTCTGTTCTACCAGCAGTGAAACACATCACCATCTCTTCTTTGAGTGTGAATACTCTTCTATTCTATGGCAAGCTTTTGCGTCTCAAATCTGGACCAACCGCCTAATGATTTACATTCAGCAGCATCATGGATTCTCCAACTGTCTCGCAATCTAATGCCAATGCCATCCGCTTAATCAAGCTCATATTTCAAGCCTCTATCTACCTGTTATGGAAGAGAGGAATGCTCAGATCTTCACAGCGTCTCTACTCCACCACGCATCATCCATCACGCCTGGACCGGCTTCTTTGGGATCGCCTCTCTATCAAGGCTGCTCCTCCACCTGCTCAATCTCCAATTCTATCTCTCCATCTACCGGCCTCTTTGAGTTGGCTAGTGACTCTGGTGTTATTTTGTTCTTGTGTTGTTAATCTTTTGAGTTGAGTTGTTGTTTTTCAGGTGTAATAAGTTGCTTGCAACATTGTTAAAAATTCTAAAATGGTATAAATCTTAACATTTTACCCAAAACTTGTTTCACCAGTTGCATTGTTTGGTGGTAATAAGTCAATGATGTTGTCCATAAAAAGTAATCAGAAAGGAATTGGCTGCCGACTAGCCAAGACTCGATCTTGTGGAAGTAATCAACAGGCACTACACCATCAACGCCTTCAGTCAAAATCACCTTGTTGTCCGAAATGTAGAATGCAATTCCATCTATAGAAAAATCAAAAGGTGAAACTAAAGTTTTAGGACATAAATATTGTTAATATACAAAAAAAATTGAGTTCTAGTACTAAACCTTCAAGAGCTTTCTTGATGTCAAGGAAGATTAGGACGTTAACATCCCTCTCATGCCTTAAGCCAAAATTATATAAAATTGTCATCAGTCCCCAGATAAATGTGCATATGCAATTATTCAGAAACGGCATCAAAAGTAGCTTACACTTATCACTTCACCATCTGTTGGCAAGCCACAAGAAAAGTGAACGTGCATCCTATTCATACGCTTTAAGCCAGATGCTAAGATGGATTCCAAATTCTTCTTATAAGTTCCATGCACACACACTGCCATTACAGCAAAACAAACGAACATAAGAAACAATGCGATACAGAACACAAGTAAACACAAATGTCCTAGTAGTACTGCTTTTACCTGGAGCTTCTTCCGTGACAATATTGGTTTAAGTAACTTGTCGGATTCAACCGTCTGCACAGAAAGACATAAGCAGAAACTATAAGTACATAGCATTCTCACAGCAAAATGATCAAAACTAGAATGAGACAAGATAAACTGCAAATCAAGAGTCTTTTCTTACCGTGATGGAGTGGCCTTGGTTAGCGCGATCAAGAGCTCTCCATCCTCTTCAACGAGGCTAAAACGTTGCTTATTGTCCCTTCTCACTGCCTGCAAGTAAACAGCATCATACGCAAACCCCACCACAAAGCTACAATGAAGATTAGTGGAAACTAACTAACCTCTCTAATTTCATCAACGGTATGAGACTTCAACTGAACGTTTGCAGACGTTTTAAGATTCAGGTTAAGCAAGTCTTCAACTTTAACAAAACCATCACCCTCATGTCCAATCTCATCTCAGTAGCCATGTGTCTCAAGATTCTCGTCCTAATCAAAACCAAAAAGAGATTCGACTTTAACCTTAAAATCCCTACTTTAATAACGACATCTCGAAATCACTTACAAGAGTCTTCCAAGAGCATCGATTCTATCATTGCCTCCTTCTCCTCCTCTGCCACCGCCGCCGCCACGACCCTGAGGCCTCCGACGATCATTATCTCTCTCGTTTCTCTTCCTCTACCGCCGCTACATTCATCATAATATCGAATCAAGACCAAACCTTTAATGTGAAAAAAAACGTTGACTCAGTACCTTCTGCTGGATTGTGAGAAGGAAGAGAAGGCAGGTTTGCTGGAAGAACCGAGATTCGATGCATCCATGAGAGCAGAAAGAGGTGAAAATTTGGGAAGATGCTCAAAGTTGGAAGACGACTGAAACGTAGAAGCCGACCTGTGTTAAACACTGAGACCACGACGAGAGACATTGGTAATAAAATTAGTCAACGATTAATTCCATAACCGGTTAAATTCGTAAACCCCGGTTCATAACAATCTGAAACATTGGGCTTTTTATTAGACACAAAGTGTCCCACGTCGGTAGTTGGAAGGTATCTAACTAATATATAAGATAGATGGATCACTCCACTTATCACCGGTGGTTTTAGGTTAGAAGCCATCTACCTTTTAATATGCAGACGGTTCCCATCCACGAAGTCCAATCCGATCCAACGATTCGCCTAAAGTTGCCTATCGATCTTTGCCGAACATTCGAGATTGACGCTTAAGAACCATCATCTCGGGCGATAGATAGACAAATTGTGTCGCATTGGTAGTTGGAAGGGATCCTAACTAATATATAAGATAGATGGATCATTCCAATCATCACCGATTGGTTTTAGGTTAAGCACATCTAGCTTTAACACTTTTCGTTTGGCAGCCCAGCCCAGTTCCATCACAACTTACCATTTACGAGAGAAGAGCTTCTTCCATTGCAAGAACTTGATCCAGTGATTTGATTTGCCATTTTCAAAATCTCAAATGCTTCATCCTCTGTGATATTTACATCTATTCACAACACCAACAGAGAGGTACAACCATGGAAGGATTCAAGATCTCTCTATCGATTCCAGTGTGACACCCAAACCTAGGTATACTATTCAATTACAAGAGAATCACCTCGAGCGAGATCGGTGGAAGAGACGGATGAAATCGACGACAGAGAAGTATAACCGGCCGATATCAGCTTTCCTCTAATCGAAGACGACAGCGGTAGCCTCGACGTCTCCATGAACGTCGTCGCGAGTGAAGCTCTCTGCAATCGCCGGCGATTTTCGCCGCCTTTAAGAGAGTGTTGGCGCCATTAATAAGCAAAATTAAACCGGGTACGGTTTTGAGTAACCGGAAATAAGATAATCATTGGTTTACTGAAATTGTTTAATTAACCAGAAAAATTATTTTCCTTACGAAACCGGATACGGTTTAAAACAACCGGATATGAAGATTTACTGAAATTGTTTAATTAACCAGAAAAATTATTTTCCTTACGAAACCGGATACGGTTTAAAACAACCGGATATGAAGATTTACTGAAATTGATTTAATAATTAACCGGAAAAGAGTTTGTTATGTTTGGTTAAATCTTTTGTCTTATAGCTACGTTTGTGTTTGTTGCTGCAGAGAGTCTGCACGGATGATTGAAGTCAGAGACGGATGAACGCGTGCGGTTCTCATCGAACGAGCTTCGCTTCTTCCTTGTGCGTACTCCTCTCCTAGAGGCCACCTTGGTCGAATATCATACTACACACATCAATCACAATGTTAAGAGCTTTTCATCGTTTAAAGTATTGAGCTTTATTTCAAGAACGTACCATGAAATCATCAGGTTCCATTGCAGGTGGAGGTGGATCGAATCTTCCCACACGAAAATGTTCGAGACCGGTCCAAGCCACCATTACTCCTGCACAGATTACTGAGTTGTTAATTTCTATGCTCTGTATAAGCTATAATTTGACAAGAACAGGAGAATCTCAAGAACTCTAGATACCATTGTCTGTGCAAAGGCTAGGAGGAGGGCAAACAAGTTTCAGGTTTTTGTTTTCGACAATGTTATTGAGTCGAAACCGTACATACTGGTTTGAAGCAACACCACCTGAGACTACCTGAAGTATCAAAGGATTGGAAGGCAAGTTTAGTGGACAAGTGCAAAACATACGTTTTATATTTGAGTCTCTCACCATATGTTTTATAGAAGGCTCGAGTTTCAGTGCCCAGTCTATTGCTCGCTCACACTTTTCCTCCAGATGCAAGACAGCAACTCGCTGGTTTACATATAAAACAAGAAAAAGACATGTTCAGATAATCAGTTTTTTACAACAAAAGCATTTTGTGAGACCATAGATTGATGTCTACCTGGAAAGAAGCAGCAATATCAGCTCGGTTTCTTCTGTCTGCCTTTGTTGCAGACGAAACAGGACATTTAGCATCACTGCACATCCATCAAAATACATCAGAAGTTAAACAGCTTCAGAATCTGATTTAAAGATCTAAAACTACGAAAAGTTACATTTCTCTAGCTGCAATGGCTAGCCTCACTTGTGTCTTCAAACCAGCATAAGAAAAGTTGCAATCTTTATGGTTTTTCATTGGAACCTGATGATAACAAGGTAACAACATAACTAATGATGCGGACAATGAGTTAAACAACAATTCTAACCAGCGAGAAAACTAGTTTCACACTTACATTAAACATAACAGATTTTGAATCACCCTCCAGAGCAAGTTCTTCAACAGCTGGTCCACCACTTCTGCGCATATCAAGGCCAAGCCATTTTGCTGTCTTGTCAAACGCCTCTCCTATAGCATCATCTACTGTAGTCCCAAGTTGTGTGTACTGACCAAGCTTATGAGCTAGAACTATAATATTATGCCCTCCTACACAGTAGAAAAAAACATTGCTATTAATAGAAACCTAAAGCTCCCTTTAGTTATTGTTATCCTTCTACTAATGCAATACCTGATATAAGCAATGCCATGAAAGGAAAACTTAATTCATGTTCCACTAATCTACAAAGACAAATCAAAAGCTGATGATAAGTTTCAAAATCTCAAGGTTGAATGTTAAAAGCTAGCACATTGGAAAAATACCTGGCTACAAGGGCATGAGCCTCCATGTGATGCACCCCGACGATTGGGAGATTAAAAGCACCAGCAACTCTTCGAGCCTTCTGCACACCAACTGTATCAGTCAAAAAGAAATACTTAGTTCTCTAACAACACTTTATTATTCCATAGAACAAGAGCGGATACTCTTTTTTTCTGCAACTTACCGCGTAGACAGAGGCCCAAACCAGGTCCAATGGTAACAGCAACAGCAGAGAGATCCTTCTCTGTCACATTGGCTCTATCTAGTGCGTCTTGCACAACCTGAAACCAATGAATACACATGTATTTTTCCCACAAAAACCTCAAGGAAACGAAACTAGAATACAGCTTCAACCTATGCACATCTATATATGTATATGGATGCAATACTGAACAAGGAGCGAATAGGCTTGCAATGAGAAAAAGAGTCTAAGATTTACCTTATCAATAACCCGAGAGTGTGCTTCTTCAGCTTGTTTAGGAGCGACGCCTCCATATTGGGCAAGAAGCTCTGCCTTAAATGTTGCCAAATTCAGAGATCAGAACAGGTGAAAACTTGACAAATTTATATACTCCAGAACAGGAGTACAAAGGAAAGGTTTTTATCCAGACAAAACTGCGTCTTGTAAACATCAATGGAGCATAAGCAAAAGGAAAGGATTTGTACCTGAGAAGAAATGACTTGACTAAGAATCTCACCATTCCCTCTCACCTTAAAAAAAAAAATCAAAAACACTCCAATAATAGTGGATTTTTAAAGTTCCCAAACAATGAGTGAAACAGAAACCAAATGGGCTTACGACAGCAGCGGCAGTGTCGTCGCAGCTAGTTTCAATGCCTAGGACAACCAAACCATCATCAAGTTTCGAGCTTTCGATTTTGGGTAGTGAGGAAACTCTAGTTCCCGTGGAACAAGAACGTGTCCTCTGAAAATTGGATGCAGAGGAAGGAGAGATCATCGAGATTTTGGGTTTAGGCTTGTGAAAATGGTGTCTTTGTAATCTGAGAGAAGGAGACGCAGCTAGGAAACTCAACCGGGAAATCGCCGGAGAAAGTGTAAGAAACAGCCGAACCATTTCACCGACCAAGATAGACAGACAATGCGGAGAAGATGAATTACAACAAGGGCGTGTGGTTTGGAGACGTGCCCAATCCGGTTTAATCCAAATCAAATTGACTATTCGGTTTATATGTTGCAAACCGAAATAATTGAACTGACTCGAGGTTCGGTTTAGTCTAGAGTTCGAACTTTACCATTTCGTTTCCTTACAAAAGCAATCATTCATCTCTCTGAATCTCCTTCACCTCCGGCTAAATCTCCGGCGGATGATCCGTCCTTGAGCTTGATTATTATACTTGGCGTGAAAGCTGATTGTAAGTGTCTCTAACGCTAAAACTTCTTATTGTCTCTCAATAGTGATGTCTAGGGTTTGATGTCTACGCATTCTCCATAGCTTCTTTAGTCAACAAGATACAGATTGATGATTCACTTCGAGATCTAGACAAGATTAGATGGGTTTTGTCTGAGATTAAAATAAAATAAAATAAAAACCATTTTTTTCTTGCAGGAGAGTTTTGTCTGAGATTAGAAAGATCCAATTTTTTTTTTATTTGGTGGTTTCAAGTATGCAACCTAGTGGGTTGAAAGAAACCCAACTCAACAACAACAACAACCAGAAGGTTCATCCTCAACCAATGGAACAACAACAACAATCTATCAACCAGAACCCTGAAGCTATGGAAGCACTCATCTCCAACCTCTTCGGCAACATCTCTTCCTTGAAGTCTGCTTACATCCAGCTCCAATCCGCCCACACTCCTTACGACCCCGACAAGATTCAGGAAGCAGACAAGGTCGTCATCTCCGAACTCAAGAACCTCTCCGAGCTGAAACATTTCTACAGAGAGAACAACCCCAAACCCGTCTGCGTCTCTCCGCAAGACTCTCGTCTAGCCGCGGAGATCCAGGAGCAGCAGAGTCTGCTCAAGACTTACGAGGTCATGGTGAAGAAGTTCCAGTCCGAGATCCAGAACAAGGACTCCGAGATCACTCAGATGCTGGAGAAGATCGAGGAAGCGAATCAGAAACGTCTTAAGCTCGAGAAGAATCTTAAGCTGAGAGGAATGTCTTCTTGTGATGGTAGAGATGTTGTTGGTGGTGGTGGTCTGGAGTTTCCTGACTTGACCGTTGAGCTCTTTATGTCTACCTACGAGGCTGCTTCTAAAGCGGTTCATGATTTCTCCAAGCCGCTGATCAACATGATGAAAGCTGCGGGGTGGGATCTCGACTCTGCCGCTGAGTCCATCGAGCCTGGTGTTGCTTACGCCAAGAGGCCTCACAAGAAGTATGCGTTTGAGTCTTACATATGCCAGAGGATGTTCAGTGGGTTTCAGCATAAAGATTTCTCCTCAGAGAGTGCAATGGCGGGGGGCGATGACAGTGAGACGTTCTTCCGTCAGTTTCTTTCTCTAAAGGACATGGATCCGCTAGATGCTCTGTGTACAAACCCGGACTCCAACTTTGGTCAGTTCTGCAGGAGCAAGTATCTCATCTTGATCCACCCAAAGATGGAAGCTTCTTTCTTCGGAAACCTGGACCAGCGTGACTACGTGGCGGGAGGTGGGCACCCGAGGACAGGGTTTTACCAGGCTTTCTTGAAGCTTGCAAAGTCGGTGTGGATCTTGCACAGGCTGGCTTACTCTTTTGATCCAGCTGCAAAGATCTTCCAAGTGAAAAAGGGTAGTGAGTTCTCTGACTCGTACATGGAGAGTGTTTTGAAGAACATTGTTGTGGATGAGAAGGGAGAGAGCCCAAGAGTTGGTCTTATGGTGATGCCTGGGTTTTGGATTGGTGGAAGTGTGGTTCAGAGCCGTGTTTATGTCTCAGGTGTGAAGGTCGTTGAATGAAGGTGGTTTACTTTGTATTCCCTGAATCTCAAGAAGAATCTGAACAACTGTCTTAAGGCTTCTTCTCACTATGTGGTGCAACCTTTATTGTGTACTTGTTATGAACTGTGTAATTGTTCAGAACTCATAAGCAAAACATGATAATATTTATTATCCAACCCAAGAAAACAAACGAATAACAATGGGAAAAATTCTTAAAGACATAAAATCTAAAAATGTATATGTCTTTCGATTAAATATAAATATAGGTGCCTTACATTTCAATCAAAACACTGGCCCAGATTGTTTCTGCATAAAGTTACATAAACAAAAACACAAAAAGGGAACAACACATGTTCTTCAATGGCAAAAAGCATGCTACACTTAAATTACTTCTTAAGCCAAGGGTATACGTCGGGTGATGAAGGAAGCCTCGCCGTTAGAACCTCAACGCCTGTCTCCGTTACCTGCAAAAAGTTGCATATGGTTTAGCCTTTGATTAATAAAACTGGTCACTTTCTAAGACATTAAAGGGTTTTACAAGTTTTTACCAAGAGGGTATGCTCAAACTGAGCACTGCGTTTCCCATCTGCAGTGACTGCGGTCCATCCATCAGGCCATGTTCGATCCCGCCATGACCCTATCATGAAAATGTCCTTACGCTTTTAACTAGAGAACTCACTAGGGAGTAAGTAGAACTTTTGAACATCTAAAGAATGAAAAACAAAACTCACCTGCGTTGATCATTGGCTCGATTGTGAAAGTCTGACCTGCTTTCATCACTCCAACTGCTTTGTTTCCTGATTTTGGGGTTAAGGACATTTACACTATAGTAGACTAACATTTCAGGTACTAAAATCTAATGTTATGTAGATCTTAAACCAAGACACAAAGGATACTTGCGTAGTGTGGAATGTTTGGGGCACAATGGAAGAGATCCCCAATTCCGTGACCACAATAGGATCTCACCTGTTTAACCACCACAAGTGTTATTATCTATACAGTAGACAAAAATTCTAGAGCAGATTTTATGAAAGACAAAAAAAAGAGCGCTAGACTTTACCACTGATAACCCAGACATAGTAGCATGACGGTTGACTATCTCTCCAATTTCACGGAATCTAACGCCAGGTTTAACTGAAAAGGACATGGGAAAAGAAAAGCACAAAAACTATCAGCATATAATACAACAGTCAAAACACCAAAGCCAAAAACACCTACCAATTGCTATGGCTTTCTCCAGGCACTCATATGTGCACTTAACCAGTTGACGTGATGCTTCGTCAACATTTCCAACAAAGTATGTCTCGTTAAGGTCACCTATCCATAAATCATTCTGTGAGGCGGGATATCTCCATTGGTAACCAATATCACGATAAAATAATCAATTCTCTTCAAGGGATAACATACCATGGCAACCTTTATAACAAACTGTTACATCAACATTTACAATATCCCCATCTTCTAGTTTCCTGAAGCAATAAAAGCAAAACGAGTCAATAGAATTAAATGTCATGGGTCTTTTAATCTATTTTGTCCGAAAGGCTTCGAGGATTCCAGTCAGTAAGTATACCTAGCATCCGGAATTCCATGACAGATTACTTCATTAACAGATCTGAAAGGGAACATTCAAAAGACACCCTTTAAGACGAAGTGGAGGACGAAAAATGTAGATGCAAAGGAAGTACCAACGTGCAGCAAGATTTTGGGAAGAAGTAGTAGTTGAGGGGTGATGGATATCCTCCTGCCAGAGCAAAGATTCATAGTAACAGTTATAGCGCTGCGCTTGTGAAATTGAGCTATTGACTTCCCGGAGGATAACAAAACCTAGAAAAAGTACAAACCTGCTGCGATTGTTGCTTCGTGAACCACTCGATCAATCTCATCAGTTGTCACACCAGGGCGAATCACCCTAGCTGCTGCATCCAATACCTCCCTAGCAATCTGATATCATTCAAGTGAGACCTTGAAAAGGCAGATAATGGAAATGAAGACAACTAGCATTAAAGCAAAGAAAGAAAACAACACTAACTTTACAGGTCTCGCGCATTCTCTGAATCTGCTCCGGCGTTTTAATCTACAGCGCAAGTATAAAACCTTGTTAGTTGTACGTGGAAAAAATGAGTATCAAATGAAGCCAGACAAAATATAAGCAAAGAGACACAACGTTTGTGATCATAGCTCCGGATTCAAGACAACTTAACAAACAGAACCTAATGTATTAAAGGAAACTAACCTCAACAACATGCTGTAGATCGCTATTTGGTTCAATTTTCGGAGTCCCCTGAATGAAAAAGTGGAAGAAAACTTGTTAGCAGCATATAACATGGAATAGTAAAGATCAAGCCATTGCAAGCCAATCGAATTGTTACATAACATTTAAGCCATTCTTAGCTAAACGATCATGGATCCAGGTCCAACTTTGGTTGTGATAAGAGTACTAGTGCAGGAGAAAAATAAATAAATCCAGGTCACAAACTGATAGGGACTTACATCAATAGCCCAGTCAGGTTTTTCAATCTCAGCAGGCACAAAACGCTTGGGAGATATGAGATATTGCTTTAGTGGCCTACACAAACGCAAGAAGAAACAAGAAATCCAAAATCAAGAAAGTAACAACATAGGTAATATCTTATCAACAATTCAAGATATGATTTTGTATCCCTCAGACAGGATTAAAAACTCTTGAGTTACGAACCCGGTCCAATCAAAGTGTGGAAGCTTAGGTGTTCTACCCTGCCCTCTCCTCACACAGTAGAGCCAACCTTGAGAAACAAGATCAGAGTTCTGATCACCGGGAATTGAAGACAGCTGAGCTTTCACATGTACTGATTTGTGTGAGCTCCACGCTGCTTTGAAACAGTCTTGAGTGCTATCATCAACAACAACAACAAAAAAAAAAAAAAAATCAAAACTTTGAATTAATGAAATTAAGTTTGTGAGGTTAGAGAGACACATTACCAGAAAGAAGCTCCTTCACGAGGAAGCTTCAATTCCACGCACTTGGGACACCTGTGAACGTTAACACATGAATCAAAGAGTCCCAAAACACATCAAGAATCAATAAATCCAAAGAAGAAGAAGATGATGAAGGGTGATTGATTACGTACTGAAGAAGAGCTGGCTTTTCGCACCGAGCACACGATAGAGTGGCGATGCTGGATGCATCTGATTCACCGGCCATTTCAATTCCTTGTGTGTCGTCTCTCTCTCTCTCTCTCTCTCTCTCTCTCTCTCTCTCTCTCTCTCTAGCTCAAAGCTGGAGGAAGACGAAACAGGAGAGGGAGACGTAAAAAGTCTAGGGTTTATCGAAGACTGCTATTAGCAATCCAGAAACGGTGTCGTTTAGTTCAATCCTTTACTTTGTTACCTTTTACCTTTTAACTTTACCTTTCACTCAAGTTTTTTTAACTGGTTTGACAAATAGCCCAAATCCATTTAGTCTTCGTTGTAAAGGCCCAAATCCATGGCCCGGGATTGACCCAAACCCAAAGTCGACGACGATAACTAGCCACGAATATGGACTATTCCTTGAGAACGAGTTCTTTTGAAATTATATTCCTTGAGAACAATGAACAGAATACACTATTATCTTTGATTTTGGATGTTTTATTGAAATCGAATTAAACAGTGTACATTTCCGTAAGTAAGAATTAAAGTAGAATCAGCTGAAAAGCACAACGGTTACTTGACATTTACGATAAGATATCAGATTAGACCTAAAATGGTCGATCCATGTTCATTCTCTTTTTTTTTCTATATATAATTTTAACATATTAGTCTCTTCATGTCGAGCTCAATCAGTAAGGCCTTTTGTTATGTTTTGAAACAGGAGAATCACTACAAAGTGTTGCAATATAGACCGATTGTTTAATGGAAATTTTAACAAAATTTTCGTAGGTCGATCAAAGACACGTGAATAACGTAACTTTACTTAAAATTCGCTTGTATAATTTTGAAATATTAGTCTCTTTATGTCGAGCTCAATCAGTAAAGCCTTTTGTTATGTTTGTAACAGGAGAATCACTATAGAGTGTTGCAATATAGACTGGTTGTTTAATGGAAATTTTAGCAAAATTCTCATTGGTCGATCAAAGACACGTGAATAACGTAACTTTACTTACCAATATATTAAAGTTCGCTTGTAGATTAAAAGAAAAACTCGTAGCAAGTCCATGTTTGTGTCGGTATAAAATGTTTATAGATGTGAGTATTATATCACTGATTGGACATTTATGATTATCACCGACAACCAAAGCGGCAATAACAACAAAAATTGTAACGTAGTTGAGAACCATTTAATTACAAATTTTCGTTTGTTGCTAAGACTACGTAACAACATTTTCATATTTTCTTACATCAAAGCTTTAAATTCTTATATCCAAAACTTATAACTGATCATTAACTCATTAAGCGGACTCATTAAATTCAGCCACCAGTAACCTGCCCAATCTGAAATTATTAAGATCGACGACAAAACGAAGACAGCCAAACAAAAGTCTTTGCGGGCCTCAAACGAAAACTTGAATTATAAGAAATTAGTATCTTATGCTAAACTTATTGTGGATAACCGAATCTTCCATTTTAATAATTAATATGATAGATTTCAATTTAAAATTCGTACGTCCTTTTGATAACGAGGTTTTAACGATCTTCAGTCTATTGTCGCTACAGCAGCTTCTATTTTTATTTTTTCCTTTTGCGTGAGAATTTGAAAAACTAGTTTCTTCATATAGTTACTAAGATATAATTGATACATATGATATATAGAACTTATATGTGCACTTGAGAGTACGTACCTAAATTGATGTGTCCCTATGGATGTAAAGAACAAAAAAAAAAAACTGTCCCTCTTGAGATGAGAAATGTCGTCAAACGATAATTCTCTTAATATTTTGTAAGTATATCAATGATGTACTTTTGTCAAAATAGTAATTTGTGATAGTACTCAATTTGGTGATTACATCTTCATTCATACATTGATTTTAAAAAAACATATAAAAATCTATAGGGATAATCATTGAAAAGACTAATTAACGTCCAGCGGTCACAAATCACTTCGTTATTTCATCGTCAGCTGGAAAATAAAAGACATGAACATTGAGGTCGCAAAGAACGTGTTGTTGTGTTCCTAGTGCTAAAAAGTCAATTTAGACCCGATGGTAATGTTGGTAATCTACCCATAGATCGAGACATGTCTACGTTATCTGCTAGTCTTTTTACGTGTAACACCGACTTGTTTTGAACGGCGACGTTTCAAGAATCCAGAGCTTGGATGAGACTACCAATTAAGTAACCCTTGAACGAAAGTCTAACTTTTGCTCAATAATTCTATTTTTTGGATTACGATATCAAGTCAAAACCCAAAAAGAGTCTACTTAAGTGAGCACAAGGAATGGAAAACCGTATATATGCTCTGTGTAAAATGTTTTGTAAATGTGTGTCTTTTTAGATGCTGGAGCTTAATTCTTGTGCAGGCTATATCGGCCGGACCACAATCTATAATGTATACAGAAACCTTACCTTGCATCATTCATTGTCTTGTGTACCGTATAGTCTCAATCATAGTTTCAAGATTGACGTATGACTAATGTTCAAAAAAAAAGATTAACTTAGCCCCAACGACTAGGCCTTAGGATTTATTATTCGGGATCCGGATTCGATCCGAGATCCGCTACGAAAATACGATATCTGGGGTGTCCGGATCCGAATCCGGATAGTAAAATCAAAGATCCGTCAAAACCGAATCCGGATCCGGATATCTTAATTTTTAGGTCCAGATATCCGGATCTGGATCCGTATTTTTTAAATATATTAAATATTTTAATTTTATTAATAATTATATTTGATATATTAATATTTATTCATATAATTAGTTTTACAATACTATATTTTAATTTTTTGGATATTATATTCATATTTATATTTATAAATCTTGTATAAATATTTAATTTATGTATTATTTTAGAATTTTAATATTTTAAAAAATATTATTTATTTTATTAATTATTTTTACGAATCCGGATATCCGCGAGTAGTATGATATATAGACGGATATCCGAAATCCGCATATCCGCAAGCCCCGAATACGGATCCGTATCCGAATACCCCAAATTTTCCGAATATCCGGATCCGTCTCATCTCAGCCCTACCAGCGACGATCGTGTTGGTGCTTTTCTCATTATTGGTATTGATGTTTAGTCTCTGCATATTTAAACTCACCAAACATAATTAAAAAAAAAACGCAAGTGTTTATTTTAGCGCAAGTGGTATTACTTTAGACAGTTTTCAATTCTTATTCATTTGAATGTTGAACATTTCTTTAGTAGTATAAAACATATATAGCTGTGCAATATTTGCATGCAAACCAATTTCTTCAACAACTTAATAATCAGATTTTGAATAGATAAGATCAGTAATATATTTTGGCTTTTAATATATGACCAACCTACCATCGCTGTAGTATTACGTATTCTCGATTTGTTTAATTCTGAATAAACCAAATATATAGTTATAGAACTAAATCAGCTGTGGTTAATTAGATTAAATTTTGATCGTGTTCAGACATGATGCTAACATGGACCATGATCACTCAAAATTATATGTATATTTAGTTTATCTAAGATGACTTGGTTGCATTATGTTATAACTTACAAAGGTACGTCGATTCTAATAACATGTCTTGGTTTCGAGAATTGCTAATTTCAAATTCTTATATTTGGCTGGGGAACAACGTACATGAACACATAATAAGATTGAACAGGTTAGACCCCTTAAAAAGGAGTTTACAGAAAAGGTATATCTCCCTCTATACACTTTAGATTTCAAAAGAATTGTGGAAATGGCTGATAGTCGTATACCACGGCAAGCGAATCGTATATATACTTTGAAAGAAAGTCGTGGGAACTGTGAAGTAGACGCGACGTCGACGGTTGATTTGTGGATAGCGATTACACTGTCTCTGCCTTACCTGCCTATAATGTTTTCTATCATTAATTATTGTTACAAATATACATAAACCAAACTAATCATGCAGAGTGCAGAGAGGCATGACTTTAGATGTATTATCTTCTTTTGTTTAAATGAGATTAACCTATTATTACCAGCATGCTAGCTATCGCATCTAAGTCGTTTTTAAGATACATATATAATTCAATCGTGGACTAACTGGTTTATTTTTCGTCAATTAATTTCAAATATAACTGTCGCCTACTAAAATTAGAGCTTATTGGTTATTATTATTATATACACGTCAAAGAAAGATAGCCCAAACCAGATAGTAAATTTCAACATAGAGAATATATGTTGGTTACCAATCAATTGGTTGGCACATTGGTTAATATATGCAATTTTTTGCTTCAACTACAATGAAATTGCATATTATCATATTTCAATTATTTGTTTAACAAAAGCATAAAGTCATTCATGATGCATCTATATAAACCCATCGATTCAAGACATCAGTCTCATCATCCAATTACCTTTAAACACAAACTTCTCTTTTCTCAAAAAAAAATTTGGCCTTATAATGGCTTTTCGAGTTTATACTCTAACACTAATGTTCTTATGCATTTTCGTGGCATCGACCGTTTCCGGGTACAACTCAAAAGACGTAAAAGCATGGTGCAGCCAAACTCCAAACCCTAAACCATGCGAATATTTCTTAACTCACAACTCAGGCCAAAAGCACATAAAATCCGAGTCCGAGTTTCTCAAAATCTCAATGAAAATAGCTCTAGAGCGAGCCGTCCTCGCCAAAACTCACGCTTCCACACTAGGACCAAAGTGCCGTGACACACGTGAAAAAGCTGCATGGGAAGATTGTATCAAGCTCTACGACTTCACCGTCTCTAAAATCAACGAGACGATGGACCCAAACGTGAAGTGCTCGAAAACCGACGCGCAAACATGGCTCAGCACGGCTCTAACCAATCTCGACACTTGCCGAGCAGGGTTCTTAGAGCTTGGTGTTCCCGATATCGTCCTTCCTTTGATGTCAAACAACGTCTCAAATCTTATATGCAACACACTAGCCATTAACAAAGTTCCTTTCAACTACACCCCACCCGAGAAAGACGGGTTCCCTTCGTGGGTCAAACCCGGTGACCGGAAGCTTTTGCAAAGCTCGACACCAAGAGATAACGCGGTTGTGGCTAAAGACGGGTCTGGTAATTTCAGGACGATTAAAGACGCAGTCAACGCTGCTTCGGGGAGTGGTAGGTTCGTGATATATGTGAAGCAAGGTGTTTACAGTGAGAATGTTGAGATTCGAAAAAAGAATGTTATGTTGAGAGGTGATGGTAAAGGGAGAACGATTATTACCGGAAGCAGAAGTGTTGGAGGAGGAACGACCACGTTTAATTCAGCTACTGTCGGTACGTATGATTACAAAACAAAAAATAATTGATTAACAATAAAAAGATGATTACTATTAATAATATTCATGAGATAAATATAATAGGCTATATTTAGCTGTCATGCATAAACACAACAAACTAGAGGGAAACTGAAACTTTTATATGATTCAATATTTTAGATGTGGTCTTTACTTCTCATTGGTATAGTTTTCTGGCAAAGTAAAATTTCATACAAATCAGTGAAAATCCTATAAGTCAAATCAATTTTTTGATGATGCTTGTCGTGGATCTACAAGTATACGCAATCCTCTATTATTAGCACACAATAATTTACAACGTTATTAGCGTGAAGTAGACAAAAAAAAAAGAATACTATATGATATGAATGTTGACAATCCACGAAACGACATACGTACTACGAATTGTAAATTTAAAATTATATAATTGCATTTTATACTTGATTGATGTTATTTTAATAAAAATGAAAAAGAAATTGTCATTTCACAAAATTGACGATGATTTTGTAACAAAGATAAACTAATGATTTTGTCTTTTCGTTTTTTTTTTAGTTTTTTTTTTATCTTACGTAGTTACGTGCATTCCATCAATTTGGTCATAAATGTTATGATAGCTTAGCGACTACATGATAATTCAATTTGGTCATAAATGTTATAAAATTATAAAACTAAAAGTAGTAATTCTTCCTACTTTTTCTTACATAATTGCAGCGGCGGTCGGAGACGGGTTTATAGCACGTGGAATAACGTTCAGAAACACGGCGGGTGCAAGCAACGAGCAAGCGGTAGCTCTAAGATCTGGATCAGATCTATCTGTTTTCTACCAATGCAGCTTCGAAGGTTACCAAGACACGCTCTACGTTCACTCCAACCGCCAATTTTACCGTGATTGTGACGTTTATGGAACCGTAGATTTCATCTTTGGAAACGCAGCTGCCGTTCTCCAGAACTGTAACATTTTCGCACGTCGTCCACGTAGCCGCACCAACACGATCACCGCCCAAGGAAGATCCGACCCGAACCAAAACACGGGTATTATCATCCACAACTCTCGGGTCACAGCAGCTTCGGATCTCAGACCCATTTTGGGATCCACCAAGACATATTTGGGTAGACCATGGAGACAGTACTCGAGGACTGTATTTATGAAGACTTCTCTCGATAGCTTGATCGATCCACGTGGATGGCTTGAATGGAATGGTAACTTTGCCTTGAGGACTCTGTTTTATGCAGAGTTTCAGAATACGGGTCCGGGTGCTTCGACTTCAGGTCGGGTCACATGGCCTGGTTTCCGGGTCCTTCGTTCTGCCTCAGAGGCTTCACAGTTCACTGTTGGTAGTTTTATTGCTGGTAGCTCTTGGATTCCATCGAGCGTGCCGTTTACTTCTGGTCTCTAAAATAATATACCTGATTGAATATTAAATCGTGTATGATGATGCAAAGTATATACAGAGAAAAAAATATTGTTCCTTACAATAAAAAATTGGAAATTCCTGTATAATTATAATTTCGTCGTATTCTCTAAATATATTGTATGCTGTATTTCTGAAATATAATTTACCATATGATCAAATATTAAGATTCAATCTTCCTCATGTTCGTCTTATGTTTTGCAAAACGCCCACGTAGCCGTTCTCGTCACGAGGTTAGATCATCTCCAACAATAGTATGGTCTTTAGAGTTCTAAATCAATTTTTTTTTTAACACTGAATTTGTATATCAATGCAAAAGAGTTGCATATGGTGAAGGATGTTCTCCACACACGGAGAAATCCAACAAAGAACCAATTCTATGAAAGATAACTGAAAGACCATAATGAGTGAAAATACGATCACCCGGCTTGGCACTTGACTCTGGCTTCACACCGTTACCAGATTTACGATTAAGTATAGGACAAAAGGGTCTTTCATGGGTAAGTTGATAGCAATGGAAGCACCTCTTCCTTAGTTTCTCATACTCAAACTCTATCAAAACTGAACCACCAGAAGGCAGATTAAGTAACCTATTAGCCAAAGCTGGCCTGGAAAGACTCAATCTTATATGAGCCCGGATATAAGCCATCTTCTGAGACGCCTTCGGGTCGTAAGCAATCTCTAGGACATGGCCAATTTTGCTCGCCAAGTAGTCCATAGTATCGATCTCGTAGTAGTTAACTGGGATATTATAGATCTGGACCCAGACATCTACGGTCGTGAGAAAATTTCTCGGTGGCTGATGGGATCCATCGATCGATGAGCATGGTCCAATTGTTATAGGACCACGGGCGATCATTCAGAACGGTCTCCATGTCTTCCTCCCTTTCAAAGATGAACTGGAACTTCTCCGCTGACAGCGCAATACCACGAACTCTGTTATTGACCCTCCATACCCGAGGCATCATCTCTATCACTTCATCCATAGGTTGACAGCTGTTGAAAACTAAACTTGATTTGGGCCACATTAGTTGGGCTAATAATTCACTAATCATGCTTAGCCCAAATGTAGCCCTTTCTAGAATTTGTCTAGAAAAATCTCTAACCTCCTTAAGAATAAAAATCTAGATAATTTCATAGAATTATCTAGATAATTAGGATAAAATAATCTAGATATTTTTAGTAGAATTATCTAGAATTAGGATTAAAATATTTGAGATATTTTGTATGTTGGAGGCTATAAATACCTCCACTCCTCTCTCATTTTGTATCAATCCAAACTTATAAGAAATACCCAAATAATAAGAAATCCTCTTCTAAGTTATAAAAAGCTTTCTTCTTCACAAAGTTTCTTTCTCTTCAAACACTTTAAACACTTTCTCCATCTTTATAAAGTTTTTCATTCCAACAAAGTGGTATCAGAGCTACAAGTTCCTTTTGAAGATGGCAAACAATGGTGTTCCTCTCCAAGTTCCATTGCTCACTAAGAGCAACTATGATAATTGGAGCCTTAGGATGATAGCTATCTTAGGAGCACATGATGTGTGGGAGATAGTTGAGAAAGGCTTCAATGAACCAGAGAATGATGGTGGTTTATCTCAAACTCAAAAGGACGGTTTGAGAGATTCAAGGAAGAGAGACAAGAAGGCTCTCTGCCTAATCTATCAAGGATTAGATGAAGATACATTTGAGAAGGTTGCTGGAGCAAATACATCAAAAGAAGCATGGGAGAAGCTTCGGACCTCTTACAAGGGAGCGGAACAAGTAAAGAAGGTACGTCTTCAAACTCTAAGAGGAGAATTTGAAGCATTACAAATGAAGGAAGGAGAACTCATCTCAGATTACTTCTCAAGAGTCTTGACGGTTACTAATAACCTAAAGAGAAATGGTGAGAAGTTAGATGAGGTGAGAATTATGGAGAAAGTTCTTAGATCCTTGGATTCAAAATTTGAGCATATCGTCACCGTGATTGAAGAGACAAAAGACTTGGAGACCATGACGATGGAGCAACTTCTTGGATCACTACAAGCCTATGAAGAAAAGAGGAAGAAGAAAGAAGATATTGTGGAGCAAGTTCTCAAGATGAGAATTGATCAAAAAGAAGCTGGCGAAATCATCCAAGACGTGGTGGTGGTCATTTCGAGGACGAGGTCGTGGTGTAAATGGACGAGGTTGGAGACCATATGAAGAAAATTTCAACCAAAGAGGAGAGAATTCATCAAGAGGTCGTGGAAGAGGAAATCCAAGATCAAGGTACGATAAATCAAGCATCAAATGCTATAGTTGGAAAGTTTGGACATTATGCTTCTGAATGCAAAACTCCAAACAACAATAGAGTTGAAGAGAAGTCAAACTATGTTGAAGAAAGAGTAAAGAAGAAGATATGCTACTGATGGCTTACAAGAAGGATGCACCAAATGAGGTTCACAAGTGGTACCTTGATAGTGGTGCAAGCAACCACATGTGCGGGAATAAAAGCATGTTTGTGGAGCTTGATGAATCGGTGAAGACCAATGTGGCTTTGGGAGACGAATCGAAGATGGAGGTTAAAGGTAAAGGAAATATTCTCATTCGCTTGAAGAATGGAGATCATCAATTCATTTCCAATGTTTACTACATTCCAAGCATGAAGACCAACATCTTGAGCCTAGGACAACTCTTAGAAAGGTTATGACATTAGACTAAAGGATAATAGCCTTTCTTTAAGAGATAATGCAAATAATCTCATCACAAAGGTGCCAATGTCAAGCAATAGAATGTTTGTCCTAAACATTCAAAATGACATACCGATGTCTCAAGATGTGCTACAAGGAGGAATCTTGGCTTTGGCATCTTCGATTTGGGCATCTCAACTTTGGAAGCTTAGAGCTACTTTCCAAGAAAGAGATGGTGAAAGGACTACCTTGCATCAATCATCCAAATCAAGTGTGTGAAGGTTGCTTACTTGGAAAGCAATTCAAGATGAGTTTTCCAAAGGAGTCGGAGACAAGAGCAAGAAAGCCACTAGAACTCATACATACAGATGTATGTGGCCCAATCAAACCAAGTTCACTCGGTAAGAGTAACTACTTCCTTCTCTTCATTGATGATTTTTCAAGAAAAACATGGGTTTACTTTTTGAAAAAGAAATCAGAAGTGTTTGAAAATTTCAAAAAGTTTAAAGCCCATGTTGAGAAGGAAAGTGGTCTTAAGATCAAGTCCATGAGATCTGATCGAGGAGGAGAGTTCATGTCCAAGGAATTTCTGAAGTATTGTGAAGATAATGGCATTCGAAGACAATTGACGGTGCCAAGAACCCCTCAACAAAATGGAGTAGCAGAAAGGAAGAATAGGACAATACTTGAGATGGCAAGAAGCATGCTCAAAAGTAAGAAGCTACCAAAGGAATTGTGGGCAGAAGCAGTGGCGTGTGCGGTTTATATATCAAACCGATCTCCAACAAAAAGTGTTTTGGGAAAGACACCACAAGAAGCTTGGGCGGAAGGAAGCCCGGTGTCTCACACCTAAGAGTCTTTGGAAGCATTGCTCACGCTCATGATCCGGACGAGAAGCGGAGCAAACTAGATGATAAAAGTGAGAAGTTCATCTTTATTGGGTATGACGCTAATTCCAAAGGCTACAAGCTCTACAATCCTGAAACAAAGAAGACAATCATCAGCCGGAATGTTATCTTTGACGAAGAAGGAGAATGGGATTGGAGAACAAATGATGAAGAATACAACTTCTTTCCATCTTTTGAAGAAGAGAATCTGGAGCAACCAAGAGAAGAGCCAGCTACACCACCAACTTCACCAACTACAAGTTCTCACGGAGATGAAAGCTCAAGTGAAAGGACTCCACGTTTTAGAAGTCTACAAGACATCTACGAGGTAACCGAAAATCAAGACAATCTTACTTTATTTTGTCTATTTGCGGATTGCGAGCCAATGAACTTTGAAGAAGCTCAAGAAAAGAAGTCATGGAAAAGTGCAATGGATGAAGAAATCAAGTCGATTCAAAAGAATGATACATGGGCAGTGGCGGACCTACGTAGGAGGTGGGGGTGTCAACTGACACCGGTTAAACTGATAAATTTTTTAGTTGTAAGGTATTTCCTGTTGTTTTTACTAGCTCTGCTGGTCTACACTTTGAAGTTGACACCCCTTAAAAACGTGGGATCAATGCTCTCTTGCACCCACTTTTTAATTTTTTTTCTTTCTTTTTGGGCTTAAAGTTTAAGCTCATTTTAGATTTTGTTAAAACTTTAAGTCCAAATTGATTTTTATCATTTTACTTGGATTAAAAATATATATTAAATATTAATAATTATAACAAATAAATAATTAATTATATTTTTGACACCGGTAAAAAAAAAATCTGGGTCCGCCACTGTACATGGGTGTTAGCTTCACTTCCAAATGGGCACAAAGCAATAGGTGTGAAGTGGGTGTACAAGGCAAAGAAGAACTCTAAAGGAGAAGTTGAAAGGTACAAGGCAAGATTGGTGGCGAAAGGCTATAGTCAAAGAGCCGGGATCGACTATGATGAGGTATTTGCTCCAGTTGCTCGCTTAGAAACAGTTAGACTAATCATTTCATTGGCAGCTCAAAAGAGTTGGAAGATACATCAAATGGATGTAAAATCAGCTTTTTTAAATGGAAGCCTTGAAGAAGAAGTTTACATTGAGCAACCACAAGGCTATATAGTTAAAGGAGAAGAAGACAAAGTCTTAAGGCTGAAGAAGGCGCTTTATGGATTGAAGCAAGCACCAAGAGCATGGAACACTCGAATTGATAAGTATTTCAAGGAGAAAGGATTCGTCAAATGTCCATATGAGCATGCACTTTATATCAAAACTCAAAACAATGATATATTGATTGCATGCTTGTATGTGGATGACTTGATTTTCACTGGCAACAATCCGGTTATGTTTGAAGATTTCAAGATGGAGATGACAAAGGAGTTTGAGATGACGGATATTGGATTGATGTCATACTACCTTGGCATCGAAGTAAAGCAAGAAGAAAATGGAATCTTCATTACTCAAGAAGGCTATGCTAAAGAGGTGCTTAAGAAGTTCAAGATGGATGACTCAAATCCAGTATGCACGCCAATGGAATGTGGAGTCAAGCTGTCAAAGGAAGAAGAAGGAGAGAGTGTGGATCCAACACTCTTCAAAAGTCTGGTTGGAAGCTTACGTTATCTAACGTGCACAAGACCCGACATTCTACATGCAGTTGGAGTTGTGAGTCGATATATGGAGCATCCAACAACAACTCATTTCAAGGCAGCTAAGAGGATCCTACGCTATATCAAAGGTACAATCAACTTTGGCTTGTACTACTCTACTTCTGACGATTACAAGCTTGTTGGATATAGCGATAGCGATTGGGGTGGAGACATAGATGACCGGAAAAGCACAAGTGGCTTCGTGTTTTTCATTGGAGAAACCGCTTTCACATGGATGTCAAAGAAGCAACCGATTGTCACTCTTTCTACTTGTGAAGCGGAGTATGTGGCAGCTACTTCATGTGTTTGCCATGCTATTTGGTTACGAAACTTGCTAAAGGAGTTGAACCTACCACAAGAGGAGCCAACGAAGATCTTTGTGGATAATAAGTCGGCAATTGCATTGGCAAATAATCCAGTCTTCCATGATCGTAGTAAGCACATCGATACTCGCTATCACTACATTAGAGATTGTGTTACCAAGATGGATGTGCAATTGGAATATGTGAAGACAAACGATCAAGTAGCTGATATCTTCACCAAGCCTCTCAAGCGTGAAGACTTTATCAAGATGAGGAGTTTACTCGGAGTAACCAAATCAATTTTAAGAGGGGGTGTTGAAAACTAAACTTGATTTGGGCCACATTAGTTGGACTAATAATTCACTAATCATGCTTAGCCCAAATGTAGCCCTTTCTAGAATTTGTCTAGAAAAATCTCTAACCTTTTTAAGAATAAAAATCTAGATAATTTCATAGAATTATCTAGATAATTAGGATAAAATAATCTAGATATTTTTAGTAGAATTATCTAGAATTAGGATTAAAATATTTGAGATATTTTGTATGTTGGAGGCTATAAATACCTCCACTCCTCTCTCATTTTGTATCAATCCAAACTTATAAGAAATACCCAAATAATAAGAAATCCTCTTATAAGTTATAAAAAGCTTTCTTCTTCACAAAGTTTCTTTCTCTTCAAACACTTTAAACACTTTCTCCATCTTTATAAAGTTTTTCATTCCAACAGACAGCTTGGGTTCAGGAGGCGCCCTAGGAGGATTAACGCGTTCTTGTCAAAGACCTTGAATCTTGGACTATCCGGGAGGACAATCGGGTCATCATCACGAATGGACATGGCTCCAATAGCAGCTTGAAGTTGGTCCCCCATATGATTGGTATTCTGCAGAGTAAGCAGAACGTTGGAATTCTTACTAGTTATTTATAATTCATGTTATGATCTCCAATAGCTGAAATCGGAATTCACGTTCTAAGAAAATTGCGATGTTCTTTTTTCAACACGTTTTTATTGAATGTATTTGATGATAGTTTATTCAACACGTTGCCATTATACTTGCTTTACACTGGTCCTCTAAAATAATCACGACACGTTTCTTGTCCTTGTGACTCCGTCACCGCCCCTAAAATAAATATTGAAAATATGTATTAGCATCATCTATATTTTGTTATATATTAAAAAGGTTACGAAGAAATTAAAAATTATCAAATAGAAGAGAAAATATAGAAATATCAAATATCTGTTAATAGTTAAGTGTAAATCAAACCTAAAAACCGCGATTCTTGTTATTTTCATGGTTCTTAGCAAGAATTGCGGTTTTAGCCTTTTTTTATGATGCAACGAAAAGTGAAAACTTTAAAATAAAGAAGAAGTGATGAGGTTGTATTGCATTTGTGAATATCTTATATAACAAATTAGTTGTGTACATATTTTCAAAAGTACCACAAATTGAGAAACATAGAAAGAAAATGAGAGTCAACTTGTAATAAATAAGATGACTTAGACTAACAAATCACGGAAAACAAATAGGAAGAATATCTAAAATTAGAACTATTAGAATTTAAAGTAAGGTAAATCAACATATATTCATTATCAGAGCCTTGAATTTTAAATTTCCAAATTTAATAGAATGGTATAAAATATTAGATTGTTGGTTTAAGTAGGATGTCTAGATATAAATAAACAATTTGTTAAACAATAGAATTTAATAGAAGTTTGACTAAAAGAATGTTGCTATAGTTATTCTTTCCTTTTTCCTTGTGTACTTATATTTTTTTCTGTCAGTTATTGTGATAATCTTATTCATGCTTCTTTCCCTATATATTATTTGTGAAAAAATTTTGATATGTGTCATCATCATTTTCAATTTCACCAAAAAATGATAGCACATAATATTTGTTAAACGTGACATGTTTTATAGTTAAATGTGACAATGACAACTATATTTAATATTGATTTCTATTTTTTTTAAAATAGGAACAAATCATACATCATTAAAATAACTTTATTCAAATATATCATAAAATAATATAATAATAGATATATAAAATAGTTAACGAATTTTGAATATTATTTAAATATATCTTTATAATAATCATATGATTTTTATTACTAAAAAATATTTTCAAAATTTTATACATCTTTCCAAAAAATTTGAAATTTTTAATCATAATATCATTTGTTTTTTATATCTATAAATTTTAGAAATATTGTTTAATTACATATTTAGGTTATTATAAAAATTTATATAGTTTTTCTAATTTATAAAAGTTGACTTAATATATCTTAACCAAAATAAATAAATAAAAATAAAATTATAACTTTATACATACATATAGACTCTTAAATCTTTTATAAATTATTTGTGAATTGATTTTGACATATGCCATCACCGTATTCTATTTCACCAAAAAATGATTAGTAACATATACTAAAACTGATGACATGTCTTATAGTTAGCATTAAGAGGAGAGACTATAATGACCACAAAACTAAAAGGGATCTACTTTGTTTCCACAACCTTTCTTTGACAAATTGAACATGCAAACTGGAATCATTTGGGATGGTTGATCAAATGTTTCTTCCCAAAATGAGAAACATTGAAACGCTTGCAAACACTGTTCTGAACTTGAAAAAAATTTGGTATAGATAACTTGGTTTGCTTCGACTTTATCATGGATACTCCTGCTCTCGAGAAGCTGGCTCTGGCCTTTAAGAGCATCATTAACCCTATAACCCCTTATGGGTTTCCTATGTTCATTTATATATATATAAATGTACTTAGTGGGTTTAAGAACCCTAGTTAAGAAACTCTTCGATTTTGTGCCTTCGATGGTAGTTTCTTAATTAAAGGTTCTTAAGAAAAACTAAATATTTTTTTTAAAGATAAAGTTATTTATTAAATATAACATATATTAGAATATAACATTTTCAACATAGATTTTAAAATAAAAACATAAAAACATAAAAACAAAGATTACTAGAAGCATCCGAGCTTAGTTGTTATCAATGTATTTGTCTATCACGAATTCTTGTTCGAACACCCATCATATTGGCGATATTTGTAGGCATACTTGTAGAATACGTGAGATCCACATGTGTAGAATACGTGAGTGTATACATCTCATTCGTTTTCTACTATCATATTATGGAATATGATACATTTAAATAGGAAAAAACAACATTTTTTGTTAGGAAAAAAAAAAGAAGAGGCTGGCACATGGTCTAAGACCACGTTAAGGATCAGTCACAAAACTGCCTAACTAAGGATCGATCACTAATGTTTTATTTATTTTTAATTTATTTAAATGGCCCATTTAACATAAAACTCCACTAAGAAACTTCCGATAATTATGGTCTAATGATTTGAATGATCTTGGAGCATTAATATGCTGATGGAGTGGGTAAGTTCGGTAACTTGACAAGGACAGGTGAGATGATGAGTGAGTTTCCTTTGGATCTGCAGATGGCAAAGATGCTCATAGCCAGTCCTAAATTCAACTTCCCGAACGAGATTCTCTTGGTTTTGGCGATGCTATCAGTACCAAACTGCCTTCTAAGGCATAGAGGAGAGGCCCAAAAAGCAGCTGAGGAAGCCAGAGCTAGGTTTGGACACATTGATGGAGACCACATCACGTTGCTTAATTAATGTGTACCCTGCTTATAAACAAAACAACGGAGACTCGAATTGGTGCTACGAGAACTTCATCAACTATAGAGCAATAAAGTCTGCTGACAGTGTTAGAGAGCAGTTGGTGAGGATAATGTCCAAGTTTAATCTCAAGATGTATTTTAACAGCACAGCTACTACTATACTAACATAAGTAAGGCATTGGTAGCTGGCTATTTCATGCAAGTGGCTCATTTAGACTGGAGTGGCCACTACTAGTTGACCGCCAAAGATGGCCAAGTGGTTCACTTGCATCCTTCATGTTGCCTGGATCACCAACCGGAGTGGGTAGGCTACAATGAATATGTTCTGACTAGTCGGAATTTCATCCGGACTGTCACATATATTCGAGGTGAATGGCTAGAGGAAGTTGCACCACATTACTATCATCTTTCCAACTTCCCAAAGTGAAAAAGAACTAGTTTAGATTCTATCATTACATTATATGTCTCTTTTTCATTAAATTATTATATATAAAATATGTCTTCTTCCTTTTTTTGTGTGTAAAAAACAAGACTCCAAAATGAAGAATATGATTTTTTAAAGAAAATTATTGAACAAACATAAACAATGTTAGATTAGTTTTTTTTTGTAATGTAGAAGACTTTGTTTACTGAGTTAAACAAATTCTTCGTAACAAGGTTTTTGTGCGGATACTTTGTCTATTAAGTATCGGATCTCACTGACAAAACAAGGGGTCAATGGGATGTGAACATGATCACTCAAATATTTGCAGAGGATGAGGTGAACCGGTTTTAACCACGAAGTTTGATATGGAGGAATGAAATATACACTTCACAAAGTGCATGTCAACTCCTGGAGGTAGTACAAGAAGAACAACACCATGTATCTCCTGCTTTGGCCTCGATTGAAAAAAAATAACATTTGGAAAGTAAAGGCCTGGGAGGACTCTGAGATATGGCTAATTATTAATGATCATGTGTCCGTGGTAGCAGAGCATAATAGAGTTCACCTCGAGTACAAATGAAATTAGTCTCACATTTGCATAAAGTTTGCAATATAATTTCTCAATCCATTTTTATTAAATATTATATTTTATGATTATTAAGTTTTACATTTGAAAGTGCAGAGGCAGTTAACGGTATCTTTAATACACGTGCCAGATCCATTCCATTTGGCAGTACACTCAGCAGCACATTGTTTACGTTCACAAATTCCTCCTTCAACAATATAGTCATGACATTGTCCTTGTGACTCCATCGTCATTGTTCCTAAATAAATATTAAAAACATATATTAGTATAATCTCAATTATTTTGTTACTAATAAGGTTATGAACAAATTAAACATTACGAGGTAAAAGTAAAAATCTAGAAATAATGAATAATTTTGAACTGTAGAACAAACCTAAAACAAGAACAATCATGAAAATAACAAGAATGCTGGTTCTAGCCATTTCAAATGATACAATAAGAATGAAAAAAACTGATGTAGTTGTTTTGTATTTGTAAATACAGTACCAATAAGATGTGAATATATATATACAACGTACCTAATAAAAATAGAAAAAGGAGAGTCAACATTTTTTTATTTTAATTTATTAGAGTCAACTTTTAATTAATTAGATTAGATACTTGAAATAAAAATGTCATGGTGTAATTGGTAGTTGACGTAGAAGCTGTCCACAGCCTTATTTATTTCTACAACACTAAAATCACAACAATCAAGCTTTAATTAAAGTCAATTTTTAATTAATGGTACAAATGCTTTGCAGAGCCAAATACACAAAACAATTTATTGATTTTCCATAAAATCCTACAGCAATAAATCTAAAGTCACAGCAAAAAAATCTAAAGATTTTTTTCTACAACAAAATATTTAAAGCTACAGTCATTCGCAATCAACCTAAATAGGATAGGACAAAAGGGTCACCAATCAATTTTTTAATTGAAAATAATCAAATTGAAAAATTTAGATACTTGTTTAGTTTTAATCCCTCCATGATATAACCAATTAAAGATTCTAAGTTTCAAAAATTTGAAAACTTGTAATAATAGATTACTTGCATCACACTCTACAATAAAAAAACTTATAATTATTGAATTACATAAAATTTAAATTAACTTGACATAAAAAAATATAACATAGATTGACAAATCATAAACAAAACTAAACGATTAATAGTCATTTTGCCTTGTATCAAATTTACGTTATATATGTTCAACCAAATCATTTTCAATTGTTCATGTATGTTGCGATCACGAAGTCGAGTTCGAATTGCCATCAAATTGCTAGTATTTGAAGGCATATTTATAGAATACATGAAATCCACATGTGAATTTCTGTTTGATTTTACTTGTGCAATTCGATACATCAAATTGAGTGTACCCATCTCGTTTGTCTTCCAATATCATAAAATATTTTGGTAATGTTTTTTTTTTTTGACATCAACAATATTTTGGTAATGTTATTGAAGTTGTTTTTAGTCATGTGAGAAAATAGATTGATAAAGAAATTAATTATATAACTTAATAAACATATTATGTTATTTAAGATTATATTTTTAAAAAAAGAAATTATTTTTAATCCAACATTATTTTTTGGGAAATTTCCTTTTTATGAATACATAATATTAATTTTCGTTTTTAAAATAATAAATGTTTATCTGATAAATGTTTTATTTTATTATATATATTATTTGGAAATAATATAAAAAGAAAAAAAATAGAAAAGTTGATAATGGAAATTAGATTTAATATTTCTAATTCATTAATGGTAGCTATGTAATTAGCCATTGTGAGAGTAAACGTGAATGCGACACATAAGAAACTAACTTCTAAAATAATATTACCGAGATTTTAAAACAAAAATTATTAGTACTGTAGATTTTATTTTTAACAATTATTTCAAAATAAATTTGATTTAATTAAATATAAAATTAAGATAAAACAATTTTAAAATCATATTTAAAATATATATGTATATATTTGTAATTATAACATTAGATATTTAATCTATTTATTTTGGATAAATATATTAAATCAACTTATATATAATTAATAAAAATGATATAGAATTAATAATTATCAAAAATTAAAACTAAATAATATTTATAAAATTTGTAGATAGATAAGAAACTAATGATTTTAAGTTTAAGTTTTAATAATTTTAAAAATTGTAAAATTATGAAAATTTAAAATAATAAAAAATATAATTAAATAAGATTTCGAAATTAGTAATGTTCATATTTGTATATATTTATTTTAATGGGGATCTACGCGTTATTACCGTATTCTAAAAAGTTTACCAAAATATAAATCAACATAAATTTAATGTATGAGTTATTACTATATTCTAAAAAGTTTACCAAAATATAAATTAATATTAAATGCAGTTATTCATGTCATATTTTATCATATGCCTTGTCATCAAATTTAGTAGACATGTCACAATTTTTGGTGAAATTGATTGTTAAGAAGACATGTGGCAAAATCACTTCTCAAATATAGTATAGGAATGTTAGATTAGTTTTTTTAATGTAGAAGACTCTGTTCTTGAGTTAATCAATTTCTTTGTAACAAGGTTTTGTCTGGATACTTTGTCTATTAAAGGCCTGACTGGTGTAACCATGCGGTTGTGGTTGCTTGATTTGGGAGTTCTTGGATGCGGTGGTTGCGTTTTAAGCATTTTCTAGAGATTTATGCAGTACAACAGGTTAAAAATTGAATGCGTTTTGAGACTTTTATAAATGGTAAACTACCAAACGTAGCGGCTGTTAAATAATAAATTAACAATATTTATATTTTATATAATTATAAAAGTATTAAAAATTATAATATTATAATAAATATAGAAATTATATTTATAAAATCATAATTTTAAATTTTTAAAATTATAGAAAATATTTTTGTTTTAAATTTTATAGTAATAAAATATAATATGTATACATTTTACAATTTCTATTATTTCACTTCAAAAATTTTGTTGAATATTTTTATTTTTATTTTTATTTAAAAAATTTACCCTCCCACATGAAACGCAGTGGAACCAGCTTTGATTTTAAGAGGTTTGAAGCAATTTGAAACGATTTGTAGCAATTTGAAACGATTTGTAGCGTTTTACGTGATTGTTTCAAAGCGTAATAGCCTTCCAAACAAAAGCTGCGTTTCTTGGTGATAATGGGAAAACCAGTCAAGCCATAAGTATCAGATCTCAATGAAAAACAAGGGTCAATGGGATGTGAACATGATCACTCAAATATTTGCAGAGGATGAGGTGAACCGGTTTTAGCCACGAAGTTTGATCTGAGAAGAAGTGATAAGTTGACAATTTGACATGGAGGAATGAATATACACTTCACAAAGTGCTTGTCAACTCCTGGAGGTAGTACAAGAAGAACAACACCATGTATCTCCTGCTTTGGCCTCGATTGAAAAATAACATTTGGAAAGTAAAGGGTTGGGAAGACTCGAGTACAAATGAAATTAGTCTCACAAATAGTGGGCCAAGAAATCCTGAATGGAGATGTGGGCGGAGGCTTCCGAGGAACACAAATAACCTCTGGCTTTTTCAGTTTTGGCGAGCATTTGGAATAACTAGTGAATTACAACTTTATTGTATTTGCATAAAATTTGCAATATAATTTCTCAATCCATTTTATTAAATAGTTTATTTTTATTTATGATCATATCAATCACAAACAAATATTAAGTTTTACATTTGAAAGTGCAGAGGCAGTTAACGGTATCTTTAATACACGTGCCAGATCCATTCCATTTGGCAGTACACTCAGCAGCACATTGTTTACGTTCACAAATTCCTCCTTCAACAATATAGTCATGACATTGTCCTTGTGACTCCATCGTCATTGTTCCTAAATAAATATTAAAACATATATTAGTATAATCTCAATTATTTTGTTACTAATAAGGTTATGAACAAATTAAACATTACGAGGTAAAAGTAAAAATCTAGAAATAATGAATAATTTTGAACTGTAGAACAAACCTAAAACAAGAACAATCATGAAAATAACAAGAATGCTGGTTCTAGCCATTTCAAATGATACAATAAGAATGAAAAAACTGATGTAGTTGTTTTGTATTTGTAAATACAGTACCAATAAGATGTGAATATATATATACAACGTACCTAATAAAAATAGAAAAGGGAGAGTCAACGTTTTTATTTTAATTAATTAGAGTCAACTTTTAATTAATTAGAGTCAACTTTTAGTTAATTAGATTAGATACTTGAAATAAAAATGTCATGGTGTGATTGGTAGTTGATGTAGATGCTGTCAACAACCTTATTTATTTCTACAACACTAAAATCACAACAATCAAGCTTTAATTAAAGTCAATTTTTAATTGAAAATAATCAAATTAAAAATTTAGATACTTGTTTAGTTTTAATCCCTCCAATAATAGAACCAATTAAATGTTCTAAGTTTCAAAAATTTGAAATTTTTAATCATAATATCATTTGTTTTTATATCTATAAATTTTAGAAATATTGTTTAATTACATATTTAGGTTATTATAAAAATTTATATAGTTTTTCTAATTTATAAAAGTTGACTTAATATATCTTAACCAAAATAAATAAATAAAAATAAAATTATAACTTTATACATACATATAGACTCTTAAATCTTTTATAAATTATTTGTGAATTGATTTTGACATATGCCATCACCGTATTCTATTTCACCAAAAATGATAGCACATAATATTTGTTAAACGTGACATGTTTTATAGTTAAATGTGACAATGACAACTATATTTAATATTGATTTCTATTTTTTAAAATAGGAACAAATCATACATCATTAAAATAACTTTATTCAAATATATCATAAAATAATATAATAATAGATATATAAAATAGTTAACGAATTTTGAATATTATTTAAATATATCTTTATAATAATCATATGATTTTTATTACTAAAAATATTTTCAAAATTTTATACATCTTTCCAAAAATTTGAAATTTTTAATCATAATATCATTTGTTTTTATATCTATAAATTTTAGAAATATTGTTTAATTACATATTTAGGTTATTATAAAAATTTATATAGTTTTTCTAATTTATAAAAGTTGACTTAATATATCTTAACCAAAATAAATAAATAAAAATAAAATTATAACTTTATACATACATATAGACTCTTAAATCTTTTATAAATTATTTGTGAATTGATTTTGACATATGCCATCACCGTATTCTATTTCACCAAAAATGATAGCACATAATATTTGTTAAACGTGACATGTTTTATAGTTAAATGTGACAATGACAACTATATTTAATATTGATTTCTATTTTTTAAAATAGGAACAAATCATACATCATTAAAATAACTTTATTCAAATATATCATAAAATAATATAATAATAGAATTACATAAAATTTAAATTAACTTGACATAAAAACATATAACATAGATTGAGAAATCATAAACAAAACTAAACGATTAATAGTCATTTTGCCTTGTATCAAATTTACGTTATATATGTTCAACCAAATCATTTTCAATTGTTCATGTATGTTGCGATCAGTCGAGTTCGAATGCCATCAAATTGCTAGTATTTGAATGCATATCGTAGAATACATGAAATCCACATGTGAACTTCGTTTGATTTCACTTGTGCGAATTCTGATACATCAAATTGAGTGTACCCATCTCATTCGTTTTCCATTATCATATTGTACAATATGATATATGCTCTCATAGTCAAATCGGTCGAATCGATGATTACGCAAAGAAGCGTTATTATTATTATTATTATTATTATTATTATTATTATTATTACTTTGCTTCATACTAAAACAGAGTTTATCCACCAAGAATGGATCCAAACTTCGAAGAGGATGGGGTTTCAAACTCGAAGAAAAAACTCACCTCGTGCATGGGCTGGGAGCTTCGTCGGAGGGTCTAAACAGGCGGGGTTCTCTGCAATCTCGAGTTCAACGGTCAGATTGAGTACTGAGCTGAATTTTTGTCGATTTCTCCAAAAACAAAGAGAAGGTCAAACAAATTTTCCGGATATGAGAGAGAAAAATTGGGTGAAAATTGATTTTTTTTCTTAAAAATATTAACCAGTTAGAAAGTGACACCTAATAAGTTAGAGTTGGTTCCAAAAGTTCCATTTTAAAATCATATCTATCTATTTTTCTTCTTTTAGATTTAATTTTGAGCATATAATTAGATAGAACCACTCCCTATACCATTGGAGATGGTCTTTAAGCTGGAGGGTTGACTCTGATGATGTCACGCATATGTCCGTGTTATCGTATGTAGGCCCATAAGAGAACTCACAGAAAGAAAACCCATTTAACATAAAACTCCACTAAGAAACTTCCGATAATTATGGTCTAATGATTTGAATGATCTTGGAGCATTAATATGCTGATGGAGTGGGTAAGTTCGGTAACTTGACAAGGACAGGTGAGATGATGAGTGAGTTTCCTTTGGATCTGCAGATGGCAAAGATGCTCATAGCCAGTCCTAAATTCAACTTCCCGAACGAGATTCTCTTGGTTTTGGCGATGCTATCAGTACCAAACTGCCTTCTAAGGCATAGAGGAGAGGCCCAAAAAGCAGCTGAGGAAGCCAGAGCTAGGTTTGGACACATTGATGGAGACCACATCACGTTGCTTAATTAATGTGTACCCTGCTTATAAACAAAACAACGGAGACTCGAATTGGTGCTACGAGAACTTCATCAACTATAGAGCAATAAAGTCTGCTGACAGTGTTAGAGAGCAGTTGGTGAGGATAATGTCCAAGTTTAATCTCAAGATGTATTTTAACAGCACAGCTACTACTATACTAACATAAGTAAGGCATTGGTAGCTGGCTATTTCATGCAAGTGGCTCATTTAGACTGGAGTGGCCACTACTAGTTGACCGCCAAAGATGGCCAAGTGGTTCACTTGCATCCTTCATGTTGCCTGGATCACCAACCGGAGTGGGTAGGCTACAATGAATATGTTCTGACTAGTCGGAATTTCATCCGGACTGTCACATATATTCGAGGTGAATGGCTAGAGGAAGTTGCACCACATTACTATCATCTTTCCAACTTCCCAAAGTGAAAAAGAACTAGTTTAGATTCTATCATTACATTATATGTCTCTTTTTCATTAAATTATTATATATAAAATATGTCTTCTTCCTTTTTGTGTGTAAAAACAAGACTCCAAAATGAAGAATATGATTTTTAAAGAAAATTATTGAACAAACATAAACAATGTTAGATTAGTTTTTTGTAATGTAGAAGACTTTGTTTACTGAGTTAAACAAATTCTTCGTAACAAGGTTTTTGTGCGGATACTTTGTCTATTAAGTATCGGATCTCACTGACAAAACAAGGGGTCAATGGGATGTGAACATGATCACTCAAATATTTGCAGAGGATGAGGTGAACCGGGTTTTAACCACGAAGTTTGATATGGAGGAATGAAATATACACTTCACAAAGTGCATGTCAACTCCTGGAGGTAGTACAAGAAGAACAACACCATGTATCTCCTGCTTTGGCCTCGATTGAAAAAAAATAACATTTGGAAAGTAAAGGCCTGGGAGGACTCTGAGATATGGCTAATTATTAATGATCATGTGTCCGTGGTAGCAGAGCATAATAGAGTTCACCTCGAGTACAAATGAAATTAGTCTCACATTTGCATAAAGTTTGCAATATAATTTCTCAATCCATTTTTATTAAATATTATATTTTATGATTATTAAGTTTTACATTTGAAAGTGCAGAGGCAGTTAACGGTATCTTTAATACACGTGCCAGATCCATTCCATTTGGCAGTACACTCAGCAGCACATTGTTTACGTTCACAAATTCCTCCTTCAACAATATAGTCATGACATTGTCCTTGTGACTCCATCGTCATTGTTCCTAAATAAATATTAAAAACATATATTAGTATAATCTCAATTATTTTGTTACTAATAAGGTTATGAACAAATTAAACATTACGAGGTAAAAGTAAAAATCTAGAAATAATGAATAATTTTGAACTGTAGAACAAACCTAAAACAAGAACAATCATGAAAATAACAAGAATGCTGGTTCTAGCCATTTCAAATGATACAATAAGAATGAAAAAAACTGATGTAGTTGTTTTGTATTTGTAAATACAGTACCAATAAGATGTGAATATATATATACAACGTACCTAATAAAAATAGAAAAAGGAGAGTCAACATTTTTTTATTTTAATTTATTAGAGTCAACTTTTAATTAATTAGATTAGATACTTGAAATAAAATGTCATGGTGTAATTGGTAGTTGACGTAGAAGCTGTCCACAGCCTTATTTATTTCTACAACACTAAAATCACAACAATCAAGCTTTAATTAAAGTCAATTTTTAATTAATGGTACAAATGCTTTGCAGAGCCAAATACACAAAACAATTTATTGATTTTCCATAAAATCCTACAGCAATAAATCTAAAGTCACAGCAAAAAATCTAAAGATTTTTTCTACAACAAAATATTTAAAGCTACTCATTCAAATCAACCTAAATAGGATAGGACAAAGGGTCACCAATCAATTTTTAATTGAAAATAATCAAATTGAAAAATTTAGATACTTGTTTAGTTTTAATCCCTCCATGATATAACCAATTAAAGATTCTAAGTTTCAAAAATTTGAAAACTTGTAATAATAGATTACTTGCATCACACTCTACAATAAAAAAACTTATAATTATTGAATTACATAAAATTTAAATTAACTTGACATAAAAAAATATAACATAGATTGACAAATCATAAACAAAACTAAACGATTAATAGTCATTTTGCCTTGTATCAAATTCGTTATATATGTTCAACCAAATCATTTTCAATTGTTCATGTATGTTGCGATCACGAAGTCGAGTTCGAATTGCCATCAAATTGCTAGTATTTGAAGGCATATTTATAGAATACATGAAATCCACATGTGAATTTCTGTTTGATTTTACTTGTACGAATTCTGATACATCAAATTGAGTGTACCCATCTCGTTTGTCTTCCAATATCATAAAATATTTTGGTAATGTTTTTTTTTTTTGACATCAACAATATTTTGGTAATGTTATTGAAGTTGTTTTTAGTCATGTGAGAAAATAGATTGATAAAGAAATTAATTATATAACTTAATAAACATATTATGTTATTTAAGATTATATTTTTAAAAAAAGAAATTATTTTTAATCCAACATTATTTTTTGGGAAATTTCCTTTTTATGAATACATAATATTAATTTTCGTTTTTAAAATAATAAATGTTTATCTGATAAATGTTTTATTTTATTATATATATTATTTGGAAATAATATAAAAAGAAAAAAAATAGAAAAGTTGATAATGGAAATTAGATTTAATATTTCTAATTCATTAATGGTAGCTATGTAATTAGCCATTGTGAGAGTAAACGTGAATGCGACACATAAGAAACTAACTTCTAAAATAATATTACCGAGATTTTAAAACAAAAATTATTAGTACTGTAGATTTTATTTTTAACAATTATTTCAAAATAAATTTGATTTAATTAAATATAAAATTAAGATAAAAACAATTTTAAAAATCATATTTAAAATATATATGTATATATTTGTAATTATAACATTAGATATTTAATCTATTTATTTTGGATAAATATATTAAATCAACTTATATATAATTAATAAAAATGATATAGAATTAATAATTATCAAAAATTAAAACTAAATAATATTTATAAAATTTGTAGATAGATAAGAAACTAATGATTTTAAGTTTAAGTTTTTAATAATTTTTAAAAAATTGTAAAATTATGAAAATTTAAAATAATAAAAAAAATATAATTAAATAAGATTTCGAAATTAGTAATGTTCATATTTGTATATATTTATTTTAATGGGGATCTACGCGTTATTACCGTATTCTAAAAAGTTTACCAAAAATATAAATCAACATAAATTTAATGTATGAGTTATTACTATATTCTAAAAAGTTTACCAAAATATAAATTAATATTAAATGCAGTTATTCATGTCATATTTTATCATATGCCTTGTCATCAAATTTAGTAGACATGTCACAATTTTTTGGTGAAATTGATTGTTAAGAAGACATGTGGCAAAATCACTTCTCAAATATAGTATAGGGAATGTTAGATTAGTTTTTTTTTTTAATGTAGAAGACTCTGTTTACTGAGTTAATCAATTTCTTTGTAACAAGGTTTTTGTGTGGATACTTTCTCTATTAAAGGCCTGACTGGTGTAACCGCAGCGGTTGTGGTTGCGGTTGCGGGAGTTTGCGGATGCGGGTGGTTGCAGTTTTAAGCATTTTCTAGAGATTTGTACGACTGGTACAACGGTTAAAAATTGGTGCGTTTGCGAGACTTTTATAAATGGTAAACTACCAAACGTAACGGCTGTTAAATAATAAATTAACAATATTTATATTTTATATAATTATAAAAGTATTAAAAATTATAATATTATAATAAATATAGAAATTATATTTATAAAATCATAATTTTAAATTTTTAAAATTATAGAAAATATTTTTGTTTTAAATTTTTATAGTAATAAAATATAATATGTATACATTTTACAATTTCTATTATTTCACTTCAAAAATTTTGTTGAATATTTTTATTTTTATTTTTTATTTAAAAAAAAATTTACCCTCCCGCAACCGCAAACGCTAGGTGGAACCAGCTTTTGATTTTAAGAGGTTTGAAGCAATTTGAAACGATTTGTAGCAATTTGAAACGATTTGTAGCGTTTTCTGTGATTGTTTCAAAACGCCAATAACCGCTACCAACCACAAAAGCTGCGTTTGCGGGTGATAATGGGAAAACCAGTCAAGCCATAAGTATCAGATCTCAATGAAAAAACAAGGGGTCAATGGGATGTGAACATGATCACTCAAATATTTGCAGAGGATGAGGTGAACCGGGTTTTAGCCACGAAGTTTGATCTGAGAAGAAGTGATAAGTTGACAATTTGACATGGAGGAATGAATATACACTTCACAAAGTGCTTGTCAACTCCTGGAGGTAGTACAAGAAGAACAACACCATGTATCTCCTGCTTTGGCCTCGATTGAAAAAATAACATTTGGAAAGTAAAGGGTTGGGAAGACTCGAGTACAAATGAAATTAGTCTCACAAATAGTGGGCCAAGAAATCCTGAATGGAGATGTGGGCGGAGGCTTCCGAGGAACACAAATAACCTCTGGCTTTTTTCAGTTTTGGCGAGCATTTGGAATAACTAGTGAATTACAACTTTATTGTATTTGCATAAAATTTGCAATATAATTTCTCAATCCATTTTTATTAAATAGTTTATTTTATTTATGATCATATCAATCACAAACAAATATTAAGTTTTACATTTGAAAGTGCAGAGGCAGTCATTGGTTCCTTCAAGACACTTGCCAGATCCTTTCCACTTGGCAGTACACTCAGCAGCACATTGTTTACGTTCACAAATTCCTCCTTCAACAATATAGTCATGGCATTGTCCTTGTGACTCCATCGTCACTGTTCCTAAATAAATATTAAAAACATATATTAGTATAATCTCAATTATTTTGTTACTAATAAGGTTATGAACAAATTAAACATTACGAGGTAAAAGTAAAAATCTAGAAATATTGAATAATTTTGAAGTGTAGAACAAACCTAAAACAAGAACAATCATGAAAATACCAAGAATGCTGGTTTTAGCCATTTCAAATGATACAATAAGAATGAAAAAAAACTGATGTAGTTGTTTTGTATTCGTAAATACAGAACAAATAAGATGTGAATATATATACACAAAGTACCTAATAAAGATAGAAAAGGGAGAGTCAACGTTTTTTTATTTTAATTAATTAGAGTCAACTTTTAGTTAATTAGATTAGATACTTGAAATAAAAATGTCATGGTGTGATTGGTAGTTGATGTAGATGCTGTCAACAACCTTATTTATTTCTACAACACTAAAATCACAACAATCAAGCTTTAATTAAAGTCAATTTTTTATTAACTGTACAAATGCTTTGTAGAGCCAAATACAGAAAACAATTTATATGATTTTCCATAAAATCCTACAACAATTAATCTAAAGCCACAGCAAAAAAAATCTAAAGATTTTTTTCTACAACAAAAGATTTAAACTTATAGTCATTCGCAATCAACCTAAATATGATATGACAAAAGGGTCACCAATCAATTTTTTAATTGAAAATAATCAAATTAAAAAATTTAGATACTTGTTTAGTTTTAATCCCTCCAATAATAGAACCAATTAAATGTTCTAAGTTTCAAAAATTTGAAAACTTGTAATAATAGATTACTTGCATCACAATAAAAAAAACTTATAATTATTGAATTACATAAAATTTAAATTAACTTGACATAAAAACATATAACATAGATTGAGAAATCATAAACAAAACTAAACGATTAATAGTCATTTTGCCTTGTATCAAATTTACGTTATATATGTTCAACCAAATCATTTTCAATTGTTCATGTATGTTGCGATCACGAAGTCGAGTTCGAATTGCCATCAAATTGCTAGTATTTGAATGCATATCTGTAGAATACATGAAATCCACATGTGAACTTCTGTTTGATTTCACTTGTGCGAATTCTGATACATCAAATTGAGTGTACCCATCTCATTCGTTTTCCATTATCATATTGTACAATATGATATATGCTCTCATAGTCAAATCAGTCGAATCAGATGATTACGCAAAGAAGCCGCGTTATTATTATTATTATTACTTTGCTTCATACTAAAACAGAGTTTATCCACCAAGAATGGATCCAAACTCGAAGAGGATGGGGTTTCAAACTCGAAGAAAAAAACTCACCTCCGCCGTACATGGCTGCCGGAGAGCTCGTCGGAGGGTCTAAACACGGGCAGGGTTCTCTGCAATCTCAGGTTCAACCGAAAGCGGTCAGATTGAGTACTGAGCTGAATTTTTTTGTCGATTTCTCCAAAAAAACAAAGAGAGAAGGTCAAACAAATTTTCCCCGGATATGAGAGAGAGAAAAATTGGGTGAAAATTGATTTTTTTTTTCTTAAAAATATTAACCAGTTAGAAAGTGACACCTAATAAGTTAGAGTTGGTTCCAAAAGTTCCATTTTTAAAATCATATCTATCTATTTTTCTTCTTTTAGATTTAATTTTGAGCATATAATTAGATAGAACCACTCCCTATACCATTGGAGATGGTCTTTAAGCTGGAGGGTTGACTCTGATGATGTCACGCATATGTCCGTGTTATCGTATGTAGGCCCATAAGAGAACTCACAGAAAGAAAACCCATTTAACATATGTATTCCCTTAACAAGAACTGAAGAACAGAAGCCCTTTAACATATATCGGCCCATAATAGTTTTTTTTTTTTTTTTTTTTTGGGCAAATCGGCCCATAATAGTTCAAAAGGACCAATACGACTTTAACCAAAAAACCCTAAATCTCCTTCAACTGCAACAACCGAGATTTTTTCTCTCAGAACAAACCTCCCGCCTCTCCGTTAGCACCGATGACGAAGAAGAAGAGCGAAGCAGCAGCTAACGAAGAACAAACGAGAGAAACCAAGAAGAAAAGCGTCTCTGCTGCAAAAACTCAGAAAGAGAAAAAGCCAGTAGTAGTAGTAGCAAAGGAGGTGAAAAGCTCGAAAGAGGAAGAAGAAGAAGACCTGCTCTTAGATTCCGGCACTGATTCCGATTACGACGGAGATGTATTCTTGTTCTTCCTCCTCAGCTAATTCCTCTTCTTTTATTTGTGCATTTTTGCTAATTATGTGTGTTTGTGATTTTGTAGAGCTTGTCCGGGTCTTTGAACTCCGATGACTTCGACTCCGATTTCTTCGATTCCGAGGACGATGGTTCACAGAGAGAGGAGGAAGGTGGAGACGGAGAATCATCGGAAGACGAGCTCCTTGGTAATTACTTGTTTAGCTCATCTTCAATTCGAGATTTTAGGGTTTAGGTTAAGTCTATATATAAGGTTTAGTAATAGAGAGTAACTATTATAAGTTGGTGCAGGTCATGAGGGCTCAGATGATGATGAAGTAGATAGTGAGAATGGTGAGGAAGAAGATGGGAGCGATGAAGGTTCTGAGGAACGTGAAGTTGCTGAAGAGAGTGATTCTTCTGAAGATGAGGTTGATGCTTTCTCTATAACGTTACATAATTTGACAAATGAGATTATATAAATATTTTATCTTTTAATCTGTAGGTTGCTCCGAGGAATACGGTTGGGGATGTTCCGTTGGAGTGGTACAAAGACGAGAAACATATTGGTTATGACATCACTGGGAAGAAGATTACAAAGAAAGAGAAGCAAGACAAGCTCGACTCTTTTCTTGCATCTATGGATGACTCCAAGAACTGGTAATTTTGAATACGTTTCTGTTTGTTTTTGTTGTATTAGTTAGTAGCATTTATGCTGATGCATTTTGTGGGGGCTTTAGGCGCAAGATTTATGATGAGTATAATGACGAGGAAGTGGAGCTGACTAAAGAGGAGAGCAAGCTCATTCGTAGAATGCTCAAAGGAGAAGCTCCACATGCTGATTTCGATCCATATGCGGTACGTATGTGTAGCGGTTTTCTAGTCATTTTGTTATACCAATCACTTCAAAATTTGACCTTTTGATTGATTGCCTTGGTGCCAGCCTTATGTTGATTGGTTCAAATGGGATGATGCGATACATCCACTCTCAAGTGCTCCAGAACCCAAGCGAAGGTTCATCCCTTCAAAATGGGAAGCCAAGAAAGTTGTTAAGTATGTTAGAGCAATAAGGAAGGGGCTGATCAAGTTTGATAAACCTGAAGAAGAGCCCAATGTATACCTTTTATGGGGTGATGATTCAACTTCAGACCAAAAGAGCAAGCACTTAACTTACATTCCTCCACCGAAACTAAAACTGCCAGGTTCAAACTTTTTGCTGACCAATCTGTTTATCTGCTACTGTTCTGGAATTACAATTTCGGAGGTTTTTAATCTGTATAATTTGGTTTTCCAGGACACGAGGAATCATACAATCCTTCTTTGGAATACATTCCAACAGAGGAAGAGAAAGCATCTTATGAATTGATGTATGAGGAAGACCGTCCAAAATTCATTCCTAAAAGGTATGCAGTACTAACGTTGACTGTAGTTTGATATAGTTCTCTTTGGTATTTGTTAGCTTAAGCCTCATGGTAAATATATTTGTGCATAGGTTTACATCTCTGAGAAGCATCCCAGCATATGAGAATGCACTGAAGGAGTCTTTTGATCGTTGTCTGGATCTATACCTATGTCCAAGAGTTCGAAAGAAGAGAGTAGGGGCTTAATTGATCGTCTCATTTTCTGTTTTTCTTTCCTGTATTTAATCTCACAGTGTGTGTATTTGGCTTCTCCAGATAAACATCGATCCTGAATCTTTGAAGCCTAAGCTACCTAGTAGGAAGGATCTTAGACCTTATCCAAACTCATGTTACCTTGAATATAAAGGCCATACAGGAGCTGTTACTTCCGTATCCCCCGATTGTTCTGGCCAGTGGTTAGCCTCAGGTATTTCATTTGGTGTTTTATAGAGTTTTCATGACCTCTCTCTCTTTTTTTTCTGTTTACAAGATGCCAATCTTTGTGTACCTTTTTTCTTTTCTTCGAAGGTTCTGCTGATGGATCTGTTCGTATATGGGAAGTGGAGTCTGGTAGATGTCTCAAGGTCTGGCAGTTTAAGGAACCTGTGAAGTGTGTCGCCTGGAACCCTCTTCCTGATTTTCCAATTTTAGCCGTCGCCATGTGAGTTAGGATCTTGGGAGTTTGTTTGTTAATTTGTTATAAAATCCCTATACTGAAATGATCACATCTCACATTTGCAGGGGACAAGATTTGATTATCCTGAACACTGAACTTGGCACTGATGAGGAACAGCAGAAGATTGAAGAGCTGCTTCGCTTAGGAAACCTTCCAGAACTAGATGAATCTGGTAAGTGTCTCAGAATATCACTAACATGTTTGTAAGAAATATACATGAAAAAAAATCCGAATGATTAATTATTTTCTTCTCGGGTATATTTTCATAGTTGCGGCAATTGTAAGTTGGCTTCCAGATGAGACATATGGAGGGATCAAGATAAGACATTTTAAGGTACACTTTTGCTAAAGACTCCTTGTTGACAATCTCGTGTAATAACAGGGAAAGATCTTGTAACTGTTTTTACATGTATGTATTCTCAGAACATATCATATGTTGACTGGCATCCAAGAGGAGACTATCTCTCAGCAGTCATGTCAGCAGGCGAAACGCGAGGTGTTGTCATACACCAGCTCTCGATGCACAAAACACAGAGGCTCCCAATAAAGATGAAAGGACTTCCAGTCTGCTCACTTTTTCATCCCAGCCACCGTGGCATGTTCATCATCGCTACGAAAAAGAACGTGCGTGTTTTCAATCTTCAGAAGAAAGAGCTGGCCATCAAAAAGCTCGAGACCGGGTTGAGAGAGATCTCATCGATGGCGATTCATCCTGGTGGTGATAATCTTATAGTAGGAAGCAAAGAAGGGAAGATGTGTTGGTTTGACATGGACCTGTCTTCAAAACCGTACAAGACTCTCAAGAATCATCCTAAAGACATTACGAACGTGGCGTTTCACCGCTCGTACCCGTTGTTCGCGTCGTGCTCGGAGGATTCAACGGCTTATGTGTTCCATGGGAAGGTGTATAGTGATCTGAACGAGAATCCTCTGATTGTGCCGTTGGAGATTCTAAGAGGCCATTCCACTTCTTCAAACAGAGGTCAGTTTTTTTACCATGTTTTGTGATTCCTTAAACAACAGCATATTCTTTTGTTGTTTTTAAAGAGATTAATTTATGTTTATGGTGTTTGGATTGGCAGGAGTCTTGGACTGCAAGTTTCATCCGAGACAACCATGGTTATTCACTGCAGGCGCTGACTCAGTTATTAAACTTTATTGTCACTAAATTTTTCCCAATGCTATTTTTGACGATTTTCAGTTTTTTTTGTATGGACTTTTTTCCCCTCAAATCGATGATGTATTTCTCCTGCATTTTAGTGTCCTAGTCTCCTATGCGTCTCTGGCTGCACTAGCTCGATTACATTTTGTTTGCTGGAAACCAATATTATACTTTTAAAAACATTATCTGATATCATTTGATCTCTTCAAACTACTTAAATTTCATTTTTTAATACCTTACTTAAACCAGCTCTCTGCCTATACGAGAGCAGAGCGCAAGAATAGTTAGCCAAGGCTTCTTTGGTATCTCAAATTAGATCAGAGTTCTTAGTTTACTGGAAAATGATACACTCATGATCATTGTACTGACTGTGTTAATAAAGGTCTGTCACGATAGTTGCAGATGTAGCTTTAAAGAATATGTAGGAAAGTAATCGGAGAAGAATATGGTCTTGAAGAGAGTTAGAAGCAACTTAAAGCTGCAAAGAAACCTGCAATGAAGAGTTTCTCAGCAATTTGTTTGACTCACTCTCTTTTTCTAAGTATAATGTGTGTATGTGACTTTGCTCATGTATATGTATTCTTTTTCCTGATTCTAAGAGGCCATCATTCTTCTTCATCGGCATATATTTTGATTCTTCAAGAGATTAATCCATATTTAATGTGTTTTGATTTATGATGGCAGAAGTCTTGGACTACAAGTTTCACCAGTAATCTAATTTCTACTTCTTTGTGGGTTTTATACATATCAAATATGATCTCGTACTGATAACTCAACATCCATTTTTTATCAATCATTATTATTTGAGATTATTTCATAGTATAAGCTTTCTTTATAATATTTTGATAAATAGGGAACGACGAAATGAGTCGAACTACAATCTGACCAAAAAAGTAAACTCTAATCTAAAAGTTAACTATTGACCGGTACATCTGATCAGGCTTCCAATTCGCCGGAATAACAGCTTGAGCCACCACTACTTTACGTGACTCACCAGATGTGAGTCTAACGTTGAATGGTCCTTTCAGTGCACCGTTGGAGTTTAACTTCCACACGGCGGACCTCATTTCTTGCATGGGCATGAATCCTCCGCCGGCCGGTTGAATCTCAACGGAGGCCAAATCTCCTTCACCGTTTTCGTATTCCACAACAAATGCCATGTAAAACGGATTAGCTCCGGCATCAACGTGAAAAACTATATTAGTCCCTTTATATAAACACGCAGCACTGGAACAAACATAACATTAACAAAAAAAGATATCAAAATTATTCGCGGTAGTCTTACTTTTTCTCAAAAGATTACAAAAATGATAAAAGTTTAAAAGTTGTGGACATTCTAAAATAATCTTTACCGTCTGTAACTAACACGTATAGCACCAGCTGTTCGAAGATTATTGGCTTGGCCAGGTTTGGCTAAAGCACCCATGGCTTTGCCACTTAGATCAAAATGGACTGGCTCTGAGGCGCAAGGACCACCGGGGCACTCGTCCGTTATCGTCACTGTTATTGGTCTCCCTGAACATGCTGGATTCCCACTGCACAGAATCTGAAAAAAAAATAACAGTTTACATTTGCAATATGGTTGAGACAACTAATATATAATTCAGACTTGCTTGCATACATGTTTAGTGACGTAATTCAGAATTGTATGCACGTATGTATAATAAAAATTCTCCCTCATTTTCAATATAGATGATGTTTAAGAAAATTTTTAATGTTTCGAAATCGATAATGTTTTTATATTTCAATGTAATTTTTTAATTTTATTAAAAATTGTAACCAATAATATTTTGTGTTCTACTTTTTAATTGGATAAATAGTTTTTAATTTTTTTAAATAAAAGATAAAATTTTTAATAGTTATACATTAACCTAGAACTTTAAGTATTTTAAAACAGAGGGAGAGGGAGGGAGAGTACAATTTATAAACCAAATCTATCTCGACTACCAGCATACCACAATCCTTAATTTAATCAAGAAAGTTCATTAATCAATACCACTTTTTCTGAATGAATAAAATAGGTTGTTTCTTTTACTTATATATCTATAAATATATTTAAATATGTGGATATTATGTTAATTAAACGATAATGTCTCATTTTGGGTTGTTTAATTAAATTGCTTTACAATATATTGATACGAACCTGATAACATGTTCCACATCCTTTCCCATTGTTGAATAGTGAAGGGCCTCCGGCTGCAATCATCGCGTATAGCGGCGGATTGGCCACTGCCACACCATATCCACAAGCTCCTCCTATTGACATATATTTACATTATCAAACAAACATATTTTTAAAGACTATTTTTTAATATATATGTTAGAACTTTGAGTTTCAAATATTAATAATACGTACCGGTGCTACCGGCTCCCTCAGGTTCACCGTACCAAGTAACACCAGCGTCGGCCCAGCCAGCAGCATTTATTGTTTCATTCTGGCAATAACAAAACTTAAAAGAGACTGCAAAAAGAGCTAAAAGAGCAAACCATCTATGGAATGGTGCCATTTTATGATCTAACTTTGTTTTTGTTTAAAGAAATTTTTGTAATATCAATAGCTAGATGTGAATTCGATTCATAATATGATGTGGATATTTATAGTGTGTCTTTGGGAGTAGTTCTTAGGAATACATTCAGTGTTTACGAATAATAGGCAATATAAGACTTTAGAACTGTAAAATGGAATTAATAGAATAAAAAGGAATGGAATATAGAGAAACATGGAATATATTTCAATCCAATATTTATTAATGATTAAAATTGGAATGAAATGATCTTCTTTGAAATTTGTTTATTTTTCTTTGGAATTGATGGAGTGAAAATTTCATTTCATTTCATTTATTACAAATGGTAAAATAATTTACGGAATAAATGAAATAGAAAATATCACAAATTGGCATTCTAGTTGCACACCCTAAGCAATATTGGTACGCATGAAAGTAATTTAAGCTTGCCAACTCTCTAAAAGGAAAGCATGTTTGAAGAGAGTAAAAAGTAACATTGACAAATTGTAGAAAGATAACCAAAAACCACTTTGATATATTGTATTGACATATTTTTCAATTGAAAATTCAGATTTTCTGAAACTGAAAAATAGGAAAGTTTTTTTTTGTACGTTTGCTGTTAAAGTTAAGATTTTAATTTGTGAAGCAAGATCAACGATATATATATATATATATATATATATATTTTTTTTTTTTTTTTTTTTTGACAACAGATCAACCATATAAGAGCATAAATATCCCTGGTTTCTAAAGGAGGTTTTTGAACTGTTTGTGGGCTCCAATGATGCGTGGATACCACAAAAAATTTAAGAACCGGTCTCTAAAATCACGAAATAAGGATCGGTTTTTAGAGAGTTTTTGCACTGTTTGCGTGTTCCACCGATACGTGGCGATCCACAATTGATTTACTTTTTAATTTTTTTTTTAGAAAACAAAAAAATAAAGAAATTTCTTAAGAACCCCATCTGGGATTTTCCCGAACCATGCTCTAGAACGTGACCAATAGAACATTAGAAAATGACAATATTCTCCACGAAAACAAACAAGATAGAGGGTTTTAAAGCAAACAAATTACATTTTATGTTATATCATACAAGTGACTGATTATCGTTATACCAATTCACCATATGAAAATTAAACACAATTTTTTTTATTTCGCCTTAGGGGCATACACATTAATTATTTAGAAACCAACACAGCTACATGCTTATTTAAGGTTAGCAAACATGTAACGAAGATAACTTCCACTAGATATTATATTCGACTCGTGACTCGTGAGTAAGCTAAATTTAATCTAGCTAGACTTGAAAGTTTACGTTCGATTTGTACTTTGCACTGGGCTGCCAACCGGCCGGTATAACATCAGAAGCCACGAGGGTCTCGCCGGAGTCTAGATAAGTCAACCGGAGAGACAGTGGAGCTCGCAAAGGTGACGTCACTACAAGCTTCCACACCGCACCCCATGAGTGGCTCATCGGAAGCCATGTGTCAGAATCTAACGCTTGTTTGAGTTCAACTAGGCCTATTTCGCCGCCTCCGTTTACATACGTCGCCAAAGCCGCGAAGTAGTAGGCATTTGAATCTTTGTCCACTTGAAACACCACCGTTTCGCCATTATAGTTGCACTCAACTCTACAAACATAAATGAAAGTAGAGTAATTAGAGCAAAATCAATAAACCAAACATTAGCATATAAACATACTGTTGTATTTATTTATCTAATAAGACATATATATACTTCCTATAAAGAATCTGCAAAACTCCGGCATCTCGAAGCTGACTATCTTGACCGGGAACGGCCATCGCACTAAACGCTGTACCGCTCAAATCGAAATGGACCGACTCTTTGACGCATTCTTGACATTCGTCTGTAATCACTACCGTAACCGGATTCGTCGAACACGCCTGGTTCGAAGTGCATTTTACCTGTACATTATATCAACCAACGTATAATATTTTCTTAACGTTTACAACTTTGATATATTTTAAAAGTATTAAACGCTTCTGCTTGATTGTAAATAGTTTGATCATGCAGAACCTGATAACATGCACCACATCCTCTCCCCGACTTATACAACGACGGACCTCCGGCTGATACCATGGACGAAAACGGAGCTTGTGCCACAGCATTTTTATATCCACACGCTCCATCTTCATTATTTTATATTCTAGTTAGTTTTATATAGAGAGCAAAATAACTTGATTATGTGGAGATATAATGTACATTAGATTACATAATACATTTATGCATATATATATATATATATACCGTCGGCTCCGTAGCCTGTGGGGCTGCCATAGAACGTAGCTCCGGCTAGAGACCAATCGGAACTCCCCGCTACGGCCGAAGCATTGAGTCTTTTTGGGTTAAAGCAATGAGCAGAGTTCAATAGAACAAAAGTTAGAACAAAGAGTAAGTTCATGATAATGTAACATCGTTTCAAGACAAGAATTGCCATTGTAGTAATAAGGTGACTATTGAGTTATGACTTAGTGTTACTTATAGACTTATCATGTTGATCGAAACCCGTGAAGGAGTTAAGCCACGTGTCATATCAAGTAGCCCAACTTATAGGACACGTGAAGTCTTTTGTTTTTGGTTTTACTACGAACAATGCCCTACGTGACGGTTAACAGTTAGGCCCACAGTTACATAAGGTCGAAATTTTCGTTGTCGTATTATGTAATTGATTCTTCTTTTCCCCTAAAACAAGGTGAATTGGAATTACATTGGATCTTCGTTTTATCGTACCGATGGCGAAACTTGCACGTTAATGGTGGTTTGCTTGGCCGTTGGAGAGCCATCCACTGATCTACACCGTTCAAATCTCAATCTCACGGTTAAACGTACGATAGTGTGTAAATTTCATAGAAAAGATTATCCAACCCAACGTCAGGCGAAAGGTTAGAAAATAATCGTAGACTGTTCAACGTAAAACTTGGCGTGATTTTCGTTATGACGGCTTACTGAAATCGATCCATTGTTTACTCTCTTTTTTAACAAAGGTAATTTTATTAAATTATATTGTAAAAGGGTAATACAAATAATCAATTAACCAAACAGGTGGTGGAACATTATGAAACTCAGAGTACAGGCTTAGGCCAACAAGAGCCTTCTTAGCACTTACGTCAGCCGCTTGATTTCTTTCTTTATTCACCTGTTCAAGAGAACACTCTGGCAACATTCCCATCCAATATCTATGTCAGATAATACATTACCCAGCTCCACATCTTGTCCACGAGTTTTGATAATATTGGTAAGTTCATGATTATCCCCTTTTAACCAAAGATACCTCCATCCTTTAATCCAGATGTTCTGTAGTGCGTACAGAAAAGCCTGAGCCTCACCATCTAGACTGGAACTAACCCCTCGAACTTTAGCCGAACCTGATGTGAAAATTAGAATATCGGAACATCGTTTACTTTATCATAGTAAAAGACTAAAAGTGAACATCTGATTTTTTTATTTATTACAAGATTAGATGACGCACATCGTCTGACTACATTTAGACGCAAACGTAAAAAACATATCAATAGATTACCCGTATAAATGATCCGGCCTCCCATGCACTTCTTTGGACAACCAAAATAATAATTTTGAGGTGTTATCTTAAATTTACATTTTCAAGGATGTAAGCACGACAAAAGAGAAAACTAAATCATGCAATTTTATATTTTTGGACTAAAATATGTTATGGGAAAGTTATTAGTATTTAAATTAAATTTTAATTTATTTTTATCTCTTTTAATTTTATCAACATATTGAAATTTAAAGGAATGATGTTTTGATGTTTTATGGATATACTAACTGATAATGTTAATTAAATCATATATTTAATAATTTATTATTGATAAATTCAACTAGAGACTAAAAATATCAATTTATTATTATTAATTAATTTTCAAATACTATTATTTAGAGTTTACAATGCATTGGTAACAAAAATTTATATATCTCTTGTAGATTATTCTAACACATCCGTCCTATTTTATTTTAAATTAACGTAAGGTATTCCAGATATATGGAATACGATATAAAACGTCACCAATAGAATATTAGAAAATGACAATATTTTCTACGAAAACAAACAAGATAGAGGGTTTTAATTTAAAGCAAACAAATTACATTTTATGTTATCATACAAGTGACTGATTATCGTTATACCAATTCACCATATGAAATTTAACACAAATTTTTATTTCGCCCTAGGGGCGTACACATTGATTATTTAAAAACCAACATAGCTACATGTTTATTAAAGGTTATCAAAACATAATCTAGCTATTAATTATACTCGACTCGTGACTCGTGAGTAAGCTAAACTTAATCTAGCTAGACTTTAAAGTTTACGTTCGATTTGTACTTTGCACCGGGCTGCCAACCGGCCGGTATAACATCAGAAGCCACAACTTTCTCGCCGGAGTCTTGATAAGTCAACCGGAGAGACAGTGGAGCCCGTAAAGGTGACGTCACGTCAAGCTTCCACACCGCACCCCATGAGTGGCTCATAGGAAGCCATGTGTCTGAATCTAACGCTTGTTTGAGTTCAACTAGGCCGATCTCGCCGTTTCCGTCTTCATACTCAACCAAAGCCGCGAACGAGTAGGCGTTTGAACCATCATCCACGTCAAACGTCACCGATTCGCCAATATAGTTGCACTCAACTCTTTTTTTTTTTTTTTTTTTTTTTTGAATGAATGTTAAATTTATTCGATTCAAAAACGTTTTTACAATGAAATGCAGCTTTAAATCAACTGTCTAGTAAAATAGAACATGAAAGAATTATATGTGAATCTTTATCAACTTGTTTGACTAGCAAACCATACCGACATTGCTGTCTCATACCCTTCTTCCCCATAGCTCGAATCGATGATATTCGTGCGTATCAGCTTGTCAATCATGTGTTGGAGTCGACTAGCAGGTTGGTGAGTCTCCCGTGCTTCCTGCCATTTCTCTCCGCCAAATAGAGTAAGCCACGATGCGGAAAGATACGAGCGATGAGCAGTGATCTTGTCCCAACCTTCATCAACTAGGAGATGAATCAGATTGTTCGATCATCGGTATATCTCGTGCCCAATATATTTTTGCGAGTCCTTTCCAAATTTCTTGAATAGGAACACTCGAAAAATAAATGGTTTCAGTCTCCATTGAGTGATTACATAGAATCAAGAAGTGTCCACTGGCGTACCATTGGACCAGTCATCTCTGTAGCAAGCCGATTTTGAGCTCTTGTGGCGTGAATCGAATATTTTGGTGTCATTAGAGTAAACCATATTGCTTCACTCCATTGTTGTGTAACTGCCACTGTCGAACAGAATGCCAAGTGTGCTTCGTCTTGAATCTGGGCCGGTAAAATCACTCTTGCCTCTCCAAAGTCTTATATCATTCTCTTGAGTAAGTCCACGAAGTTTGATTTTCTGAATTTCCTCTTCAATCTTATTGAGTATTTCTGTCGATGCCGCCTTCTTACGTGGCTTTGGACAACCTGCTCAACCGTTGAGTTGGCGGGGATGCCTAAGTCAATGCAACCTCAAACCCGTCGAATATAGTAGGATTCCCAGCTGGTTCCATTCATCATACCAAAGAAGTAGAAGCTCCACTTCTTACCTCCACTCTTGTAAAAGATTGAGTAAAGTTACGTATTTCAATAACTTTTCCATATCCAAGATCCAAGCACACTCTTAGCATTGGTATTCGAGCGAACCCTTCGAATGAGATATTTGTGTAGCCACTTCACCCATAAAGAACTCTGGCGGACGGAATCCTCCATATAAGCTTTAAGCAACATACCATGTTGGCTTCTTCAAGAGATTTCAGCCCTAGACCACCTTCATCTTTTGGTTTACAAATATCATCCCAACTAACCTTAGCTTTGTGGGGTTCGAGCTGGTCCGACTATAAGAAAGCCGAGCACAATTTATCTATTTCTCGATACACTTTTTGGTTTAGGGTTTAGGGTTTAGGGTTTAGGGTTTAGGGTTTAGGGTTTAGGGTTTAGGGTTTAGGGTTTAGGGTTTAGGGTTAGCAGCGTTAACATCGTTAAAATTAACATATTTATTTTTTAACTACTTTTATTTAATTTAATATTTTTAGTTAATAATCTATGTGACATTTTAATTGGTCATTAAGAGTGAGGTGAATTTTCAGAAAAATCATTAGATTGGCCGGTATAAATTAGCAGGCCTATTAAGCCCATGTACTTCTTTGGACAACCAAAATAATGTTTTTTACCTAAATAATGTTAATCTTATGGTCTTATATATTAATTAGTTTTATAAATTTGGTATCACTAAACTGTTTGAATTTATTAATGCTCTCTTTTATTTTTATTAATACTAGATCCTTTTTCAGCTCTGGCTGATAATATATTAAATTTATTACATTTATTATTTTTTATTTGTATGTGAATTTTTGTAAGTTAAATTATATAAATAACTAATTTTTAAATTTGTTTTTATATATTTAATTTAAAGTAAGCATTTCTATTATATGTAACATAATTAACTAATAAAATATGAAGAATCAAGTCCGAGATTTTAGAGTTATATAAAAAATATAATTATGTATAGAACATAAATTATATTAGTTTAAAAGATCGAATCTCATCTCGAATAAATTCACGAAAAGAAAAGTACTCCAATAACCTACTTAAAATATAAAGTCTCATTTTCAAAAAAACGTACTTAATAATATTTTTTTACATGTAATAGTTGAAAACTGACAATTCAATATCGATTTAGAATATTATTTTAATATATCTAATGGTAAAATATTAATTGTAATAAACAAATTTTGAATTTTTGTAATATTACATGAATTAGAAGTCTTTAAAATCTAAAATCTATTTTATTAACATGATATATTTTTATTAATTTATTATTTTGATGTTACAAAATATTGCTTTAGTTTTATTTGTATATTAATTTTTAATAATTTAGTTTATTTTTAAGTAATTTTAAAATTATTAAGAATATAATATATTTAAAATTATTTTATTTAAATATATCCAAATATGAAATAAATATTTATTTAAATATATCGCAAATGCTTAACCTTCATTTCATTGTCTTTCTCTCCTAGGGGCATAGCCCCTAAAATCTGAGGGCATTATATATTGTTGATGTGTTGTAATTGTGTGTATGAGATTTTTTGTTTGTTCTTTTTTTAATTCTTGTTTTTCGGTATTATTTAAAATGGTGGTGAGTGGAACATTAGAAGTCACACAACTTGATTAGATTGATATAAGAATGACCAGAGAATTCATATGTGTTGATATTTTCATATTTTATCTTAGTAATGATTTAATTGACCATTGGCGTTATTTTTTGTTTGTTCTTTTTAATTCTTGTTTTCGGTATTATTTAAAATGGTGGTGAGTGGAACATTAGAAGTCACACAACTTGATTAGATTGATATAAGAATGACCAGAGAATTCATATGTGTTGATATTTTCATATTTTATCTTAGTAATGATTTAATTGACCATTGGCGTTATTAGCATTTTCATATTCAAAAGCTGATGTTTATGTGGAAGGGAGGGTTAGTGTTTACTTAGGTAATTGTAAGTATATAAATTAAATAGTGTAAGAAAAATGATATTAAATTAGTATTTAAAAGTTTAATAATTTACACTAACAATAAATTAAATTATTTTTCGTATTTTACCCAAAACAAAATTTAAAAATATAGAATTGTAATAAGCTGTTATTTTAAGTTATAACTCTAGAAAATATTTAAATTATATAGTTATATTATACTCTTGTTTATTAAAGCTATGATTATCAGGTTAATACAATGTGAGTCACATTGTACGGTTTTGGCCGTAAAACGCGATTTTACGGTTTTGGCCGTAAAACACGATTTATGGTTTTGCAGTAAATCTCGATTTTATGGTTTTGGCGGGAAATCTCGATTTACGATTTTGGCGGGAAACACGATTTTATGGTTTTGGCGGGAAACACGATTTTACAGTTTTGGCGGAAAATCTCGATTTTACAATTTTAGCGGGAAATCTCGATTTTACGGTTTTGGCGGGAAATCTCGATTTTACGGTTTAGGCGGGAAACGCGATTTTACGGTTTTGGCATGAAAACGTGATTTTACGGTTTTGGCGGAAAATCTCGATTTTACGGTTTTGGCATGAAAACATGATTTTACGGTTTTGGCAGGAAATCTCGATTTTACGGTTTTGGCGTGAAAACGTGATTTTACTATTTTGGCAGGAAATCTCGATTTTACGGTTTTGGCGGGAAATCTCGATTTACGGTTTGGCGGGAAACACGATTTTACGGTTTTGGTAGGAAATCTCGATTTTATGGTTTTAGCGTGAAAACGTGATTTATGGTTTTCGCGTGAAAACGTGATTTGTTGAGAATATTTGTATGAAGACACTCTTTGCCTTGCGTAGTGTGTTGAGAATATTTTGTCTTTTTTTTGGACTTGACTTCTTATGTTTTCCCTATCTTATCACACAGAAAAACGTAGTAGTATGTAAACAATGTATCATCTTTAGGTCATTTACTACGTTTTAAAAGTACAGTTTTGGTTTCTCAATTCGATCAACTTGGTCTTAACTTAAAAATGATTCACTATAAAGATATTGGGTTGATAGGTCAACCGTTAACCCATCTGACCCATTTAATTTAATGGATCATGGATCAAGCTAAGCCATTTAATAAATGGTTTGGGTTGACCCATGATCCATTAACAGTCAATCTATTTGGGTTATGGGTTGGGTTGACCCATTTTACTCATTTTGACACTCCTAAATGTGACCTTGAAGATGAACTCTATCTAATGTGTTATTAATTTGATTTTGGAAATTGAACTAAAACTCTCTTACAAACAAGAGTTTACAAAACCGAATACTCTCTTACAAACAAGAGTTTACAGAATAATATTCAAGATTAATAAAAGAACTATACTCACAAACAAGAGTTTTCAAATCCCTAAAAACAACAATTAGATAACAATATAGGTAAGGTTTACTGAGAGGAAACATGTAACTTAAATCAATTGCATTGCACCTTAGCCACCTTGAAAACATCAAAATAAAAGAAAGTTGAATGAAGGGGACGTTAAAACAAAATGGTTTGTCCAAATGGGTCTACGAGACTAAGACCCATCGTATTAAAAACGAGACTGTACGTTGTTAAAATTGGGCTTTACTGTTAAGACGATTAGATCTCAGTGCAATTGACTAGGATCTCAATGTCATCAAATCCTTCAATTTATTGGATTGTGGGAGTATTGGTTTGGTTCTAATTTTTATTTTTATTTTCTTTTCTTTTTTAATCTTTAGTTTGGTCAAGTATTATTCTAATACTTAATTAATTTTCAAATACTATTATTTAGAGTTTACAATGCATTGGTAACAAAAATTATATATATATATATATATATATATATATATATATATATATATATATATATATATATATATATATATATATATATATATATATATATATATATATATATATATATATATATATATATATATATATATATATATATATATATATATATATATATATATATATATATATATATATATATATATATATATATATATATATATATATATATATATATATATATATATATATATATATATATATATATATATATATATATATATATATATATATATATATATATATATATATATATATATATATATATATATATATATATATATATATATATATATATATATATATATATATATATATATATATATATATATATATATATATATATATATATATATATATATATATATATATATATATATATATATATATATATATATATATATATATATATATATATATATATATATATATATATATATATATATATATATATATATATATATATATATATATATATATATATATATATATATATATATATATATATATATATATATATATATATATATATATATATATATATATATATATATATATATATATATATATATATATATATATATATATATATATATATATATATATATATATATATATATATATATATATATATATATATATATATATATATATATATATATATATATATATATATATATATATATATATATATATATATATATATATATATATATATATATATATATATATATATATATATATATATATATATATATATATATATATATATATATATATATATATATATATATATATATATATATATATATATATATATATATATATATATATATATATATATATATATATATATATATATATATATATATATATATATATATATATATATATATATATATATATATATATATATATATATATATATATATATATATATATATATATATATATATATATATATATATATATATATATATATATATATATATATATATATATATATATATATATATATATATATATATATATATATATATATATATATATATATATATATATATATATATATATATATATATATATATATATATATATATATATATATATATATATATATATATATATATATATATATATATATATATATATATATATATATATATATATATATATATATATATATATATATATATATATATATATATATATATATATATATATATATATATATATATATATATATATATATATATATATATATATATATATATATATATATATATATATATATATATATATATATATATATATATATATATATATATATATATATATATATATATATATATATATATATATATATATATATATATATATATATATATATATATATATATATATATATATATATATATATATATATATATATATATATATATATATATATATATATATATATATATATATATATATATATATATATATATATATATATATATATATATATATATATATATATATATATATATATATATATATAAAAACGTTTTACAATGAAATGCAGCTTTAGATCAACTGTCTAGTAAAATAGAACATGAAAGAATTATATGTGAATCTTTATCAACTTGTTTGACTAGCAAACCATACCGACATTGCTGTCTCATACCCTTCTTCCCCATAGCTCGAATCGATGATATTACATTGCGTATCAGCTTGTCAATCATGTGTTGGAGTCGACTAGCAGGTTGGTGAGTCTCCCCGTGCTTCCTGCCATTTCTCTCCCGCCAAACAGAGTAAGCCACAGTCTGGAAAAGATACCGAACGATGAACAGAGTGATCTTGTCCCAACCTTCATCAACTAGGAGATGAATCAGATTGTTCCAGTCACTGGTATATCTCGTGCCCAATATATTTTTTGCGAGTCCTTTCCAAATTTCTTCTGAATAGGAACACTCAAAAAATAAATGGTTTCGAGTCTCCATTGAGTGATTACATAGAATACAAGAAGTGTCCACCTGAGCGTACCATTGGACCAGTCTATCTCCTGTAGCAAGCCGATTTTGAGCTCTTGTGGCGTGAATCGAATATTTTGGTGTCGCTAGAGTAAACCATATTGCTTCACTCCATTGTTGTTTAACTGCCACTGTCCGAACAGAATGCCAAGTGTGCTTCGTACTGAATCCTGGACGGTAAAAATCACTCTTGCCTCTCCAAAGTCTTATATCATTCTCTTGAGTAAGTCCCTGAAGTTTGATTTTCTGAATTTCCTCTTCAATCTTATTGAGTATTTCCTGTCGATGCCGCCTTCTTCTGTGGCTTTGGACAACCTGCTCAACCGTTGAGTTGACGGGGATGCCTAAGTCAATGCAACCTCGCAAACCCGTCAAATATAGTAGGATTCCCAGCTGGTTCCATTCATCATACCAAAAAGAAGTAGAAGCTCCACTTCTTACCTCCACTCTTGTAAAAGATTGAGCTAAAGTTCTGTATTTCAATAACTTTTCCATATCCAAGATCCAAGCACACTCTTAGCATTGGTATTCCAGAACGAACCCTTCCGAATGAGATATTTGTGTAGCCACTTCACCCATAAAGAACTCCTAGCGGACAGAATCCTCCATATAAGCTTTAAGCAACATACCATGTTGGCTTCTTCAAGAGATTTCAGCCCTAGACCACCTTCATCTTTTGGTTTACAAACATCATCCCAACTAACCTTAGCTTTGTGGGGGTTCAGAGCTGGTCCCGACCATAAGAAAGCCGAGCACAATTTATCTATTTCCTTGATACACTTTTTTGGTAGTCTAAAAGCAGACATCCAAAAATTTGTTATACTATGAAGAACCGAGCCAATAAGCTGCAAGCGTCCAGCAATAGAAAGATGCCGTGCAGTCCAAGACTGAATGCGGGCTCGTATACGCTCTATCAGAGGAGAATAGTCTGAGACCGACATCCTTTTCGACATCAGTGGTAACCCTAGATATCGAACTGGGAGGATCCCTGATTGAATTGGGAACTGACTCAAGATATCTGCATGCTCTGTATCTTGGACCCCTGCCATATATAAGCTTGATTTCTCTAGGCTGATATGCAGCCCCGAAATCGCAGCAAAGTCTTTAAAAACTTTAAGCACCCCAGCAATGGAAGTCTTTTTCCCATCCGTAAATACCAACAAATCGTCCGCAAAGCAAAGATGAGTGAGATTAAGTCCTTGACAATAAGGATGATATCCTATCATCTTTTTAACAGCCGCTTGGTCAAGCATCTTGGAAAGAACCTCCATACACATAACAAAGAGATACGGCGATAACGAGCAACCTTGACGTAAGCCTCTTTTGCTGTTGAAATATCCAGCAAGTTCCCCATTTATCTGTACTGAAAAGGAAGCGAGTTCAATACACTTGCGAATCCATGTGATGAATTTGTCAGGTATATTGATTGCCGAGAGGAGAGTGGTTATAAAAGACCATTGAACTGAATCGAACGCTTTGGATATGTCTATCATCATGGCACATCTAGGCGAAACAGAGTCTTTGTGGTAGCTTTTAACCAATTCTGATGCGAGCAGAACGTTTTCCATCAGTAGCCGATCCTTGACGAATGCTGACTGATTTGATGAGATGAAGTTCGGGAGAATCTTCTTGAGTCTATTTGCCACAACCTTTGAAATCACCTTGTATATCACATTACAACAAGAGATGGGCCGATAGTCACTAATTCTTTTCGCATCTCCTTTCTTAGGGATCAATGCCAAGATGGTGGAGTTGATACCCTTAGGTAGGAAACCAAACTCGAAAAAAGATTGAACTGCTGCCACGAAATCTCTTCTTATGATTGGCCAGACAGACTTATAAAACTCGCATGTATAACCGTCCGGCCCCGGGGATTTATTTGCAGCCATTGCAAATAGTACCCCTCTGATCTCTTCTTCCTGAACTTCCTGAACTAGCATACTTTTATCAACGTCTGCACAATTATATCCCAATATGTCTTGGAGTTTCTCTTTTGAAACCTCTGTGAAGTCTCCCGGCTTTAGAGTTAGGAACTTGTGAAAGTAGCCAACAGCCTCAGCCTTGATATCCTCTTGTGTTTTTGCCGTAGTGCCATCTTCCTTTGCCAGCTCTCGGATAGAGTTTCTCACCTCTCTAATCTTAGCTGCTTGATGAAACTGCTTGTTATTCCCATCACCAATTTTTAGCCAGTGAAGTTTTGCTTTCTGACTAAGATAGTGCTCCTCCAGGCCTGATAATAAACTCCAGCGATCATAAGCATTCGACTCTTCGCGCATTCCATCTTGGGACGGATTAGCCATATTATTACTTTGAAGTTCACAGAGTCTAGTGAAAGCCTCCTTTACCCTCTTCGTAATATCCGCGATATTCTTCTTACTCAAGTCTCGGATTTGTGGCTTCAGGTTCTTTAACTTCTTTGAAAGAATAAAAAGTGCCGATGTTGATTTAAATATCGGTTCGGTAGCGTCCCAATATTCACCAACCATAGGCATAAAATCATGTAGTCCAGCAACTACATTTGTGAATTTAAAAGGCCTCCGGGGCTTTATCTGCTCTGTTTCAATCATAATCCTGCATCTCAAGTGATCTGAGCACCCTCCTGCCTCAAAAACACAATAAGATTGAGGAAAAGAATTCATCCATGTATCATTCATCAGGGTTCTGTCAAGCTTTTTGCAGATCAAATCGTTATCCCGGCGGTTACACCACGTAAACTTTGGACCCTGATATGACATATCCAGCATAGAGCAGTATTGTGCCGTGTGTTGGAAATCATGCATTCCCGATGAGACGGTGGCCATGTTCTCATGTCCCGAGTGTTCCTCCTGATTAAGAACTTCATTAAAATCTCCAAACACTATCCACGGTTTGTTTCGAAACAGCGGAGAGTCTTGATGATTTCTAATATCCTCCCATAGTTCTTTCCTGTCCTCCATTAGATTAGCAGCGTAAACAAAGGAGCAGAAAATCTCCTCTGTACGGCCTTCCAACAAAACCGAGCAAGTAATCATTTGCTTGCTTGTAAAACAAGGCGTGAGTCTTACCCCTGGGCACCAGATCACCCAAATTCTCCCCAATCTGTTGTGATCGTAATTTGTGATGTACGACCAACCCGGAAATACCGAAGAGATGATACTCTCTGCTCGATGTTCCTTTACTCGTGTTTCCAAAATGCAACCAAACTGAAAAGAGTTCCTCCTTACCCAATCTTTTACTACCAACTGTTTTTCTTTTTTATTGAATCCTCTGATATTCCAGAAGAAGCCAGACATTAATGATGTTTGCGAGAGTTCTTTTTATTCGAAACCTTGGGATGCGAGTCCTTTGGTTTCAGAACAGACGATTCTGAGAGGAATTTATGCTTCTCCTTGGAATCTCTTGGTAGAGATTGTCGCAGAGTAATCGTTTCCCTCTCTGAGTGTTGTATAGGCTGCAACTTCACATCTTGGACATTGGCTCTGGTTTCTGGTTCCCCTGTTCCCCGGTCACCCGCAAGAACAAAGGTTTTGTCTGAATCCTTCTGCACTACAGGTATTTCTTCAACAATTTCACCATCTTCTTTTGAAATTTCCTTTTGTCCCTCAGGAATTTGACCCTCCTCCTTTGGGTCCTCCTGTTGCTTCTCCCACTCCTCTACACTTCCCTCCTTGTCAGTACTAAGCACTGAAAATCTTGAGTTGGAGAGTATTGAAACTCGACCATATTCTAGATTTTTGTTTTTATTCGGTGAGCAACTCCCTCTACCTGGTGTTACCTCCGACCATTCTCCTTCTGTCTGAGTGACTTCAACACCATCATAGTCGGCCCGATGTTCCGCAGAAACCTCTTTCCCATTTAAGTGAATTTCTTTGTTCAAAACCAAATCCTCCCTCTCCGCTTCCACTATGACATCCTCCATCATTTTTTCAACTACCTCTTGCTGCACCTCCGTACTTATTGTATTCTCCTTCTCCACTAGATCAGATTTCTCTTCACAAGCTTTGATGTTGTTGTTTGCATTCACCAAACATGATTTTGCTAGATGCCCCCACTTCTGACAGTTAGCACATTTGGACGGTAACCAAGGATAGAAATACTCAACCTTGGTCGCCTTACCATGAAAATTAAAAACCAATGATTTAGGTAACTCCTTCGTCAGATCAGTTTTAACAAATATCTTTGCCACTTTTAGGTTTAAGCACTGTGCTGTTTCCGGATGCAGCCTGTCTGGGACACCTGTCGGACTTGCAACAAAGCTCAACCCTTTCCATGAGAACATGTCTCTAGGGACATTTTTCATATGTACCCATAGCGGAATTGATGTTTCCTCTGCTTTCTCATCCTCTTCAAATGGCTTCCATTTTGCCATAACCACTGGAATCCCGGCAAGGTTCCACATCCCGCGTCTGAGAATCCGAGCACGAGCATCTGGGTTACTTATTTTGAATTTCATCGAAGTTGAGTTAATCTCATACACATCAATCATCTGAGACCTGTCACTCTGAGCCCAAATTTTATTGACTATAGCGTGTACTTTCGCAATATGTGGAGCAGCAGCCATAAATCTACCAATCAAAAAATCCTCCCACAGAGGTGAAGAATCCTTGAACACATCCTCAGGCACTTCCACGGATCCAATCCCATCCTTCATAGTGATTTCCACCTCATACTTTGTCAAACCTTTCGGACCACTCTTTCCTTGAACCACGTTAGCATACGAACCCTTCTGTGACATCGGAAGAGATTTAGAAACCTCCTCCGGAGACGTTTCAACCTCCGACCCATCCATCGGAGACTCACAGGAGTCACCAATGAGCTTCCTTGCTGAAGCCGCAAAGCCAAAACCCTAGTCGCCAAAATCGCCTTTGCACTCCCCCTCAATACGCCATTTTAATAATGCACAAGAGACTGAGTGCTCATTCGCCTATAACATATTTATTAAAGTCTTCATATCTTAACATGTATGATTGATGAGGATTTGAATGTGATACAAATCTGTTGTGATCCGGAAATTGATACACGAAGTGACGAAGAACTGACTAGATAAATGAGGAAGAAATCAAGATGGACGATTTTGTTCTACTAGCTGTAAAACCGCAGCAAAAGATAGCGAAACGGGAACAGTCACAATCTCGTTTACAGATATCGTGTTTTGCATATTTTAGTTATGACAATATGGTTAAAGATAATGTTCTTAAACCCGAGCTGAGATATGGATAAAAAAATATTATAGGTCATGTTTGTTTTGTTACGGGTATAAAAAAATAATAAACACGTAACAAGTTAACAAACTAAATAAAATTCATTTATAAATATAATTTTGCTAGCCTTTATCTTAACTTCAGTCATCCTTAAGTTTTCTTTTTTACTTACTTTTTAGTTTTTAGCAACATATTAACACCAAATTTCATATAAAATTAACGAAAACAGAAGTGTTCATATAAAGTCCATTGAATATTTTTTAGAAAAACTTAAATGAGAATGGATTACTCCTCCGGATTTTTGGTCATTGAAATTAGGTTGGAATAAAATCGCAAACACGTCATTCGTGCAGTCAATTTCTGCTACGACACAAAATGGTTACTAGTTGATTAGACGAATGTGTTACAAAAAAAATTGATTAGACGAATGTGTTACAAAAAATTGATTAGACGAATGTGTTACAAAAAATTGATTAGACGAATGTGTTACAAAAAAAATTGATTAGACGAATATAGAACTATATTTTAATGTTTATTTTTAAAATGTCCATATACCCCAATTAACAAAAACAAAATGGGTTGGCACAATCTATAACAAAACGAATGCAGTTATTGAGATCGAAAACAAAGTATTTTTTTATATAATTTGGTTTAGCAATATAATTGTTGATCCATTTTGATTCGATCATTTGATATGCTCTTGGGAGATGAGTTGAGATTATAAAAAGAGAAGCGAACCAAACAAACGTCACCTGCTCAAGTGGAGAAGGCAAAATATAAGATTGCCGGTTGCATGTTCCCCGAAACTCAATCTCGATGTTTTGTCTTCTTTCAACATCTCTCCTTTTTTCATGCTCACCTTTCTCCCTTTTATACTCTTTTCTATTAGATTGTGTTGAAGCCTATTAAACAATAATGTCAAGTTACATTAAACAATTTCATTTAGGGATTAAAAACAAATAATATTAATTAACAGCTGTGCTTACTGCGTTTCTTATTTACATATAACTAAACAAAATTTTAACGGAAGTTTCTATGTTATATGTACAAAGTGAAAATGTAGTATTTTAAGGAATTCTTATTTTCCAACCCCTAATATAATAGATTAGAAATGACAGAATAACAATTTTTATGTTCAAAAGTTATGATTTCATGAAAGTATGCTTCCTTGGAGAATTCAAAGCGAGTCATGCAAATCTCAACGTGAATTACCAAAATAATAAAGACCATATTCATTTCCTCTTACTTCACTTTCTTTTTTTTTCTACAACACCTTTTTATTTATTTATTTTCTCTCTATATAAGCTCGTCAAACCCTTCTCTACTTCATCACAATTCTTTCATTTGCTCTCTGTCTGTCCCTCTCTCTCCCCCATCACCCGGAAAAGGTTTTTTTTTGGGCAACCAAAGTCTCAAACCTTAACTAAAAAAAAACAAAGTCTCAATCTTTGATCACTAATAAAACCCTAGTCATCAACTCATGGCAGAATTTAAGAGAAAGTTCAACAAAGGTCATGCCTTTAGAAGCAAATGTGTTTCCTTGGTGAAGGAACAACGAGCTCGTCTCTATATTCTCCGCCGTTGCGCCACCATGCTTTGCTGCTGGTACATCCATGGCGACGAATAGAGAGAGAGATATAGAGTCCCTTCACATTAACCTCTTCATATAACTAGAGATGTATATATTTCCTCTCCTCCCTCTTCTTCTTGAAGCTCCATTGATGTTGAAGCTCTCTGTTTGTGCTGGTGGCTGCATGGCGTGATAATCTTACTTTTAGTAAAATCTAGTTCAAAGGATTAGATCAAATGATTGATGCATTTAGTTGGTAAATGCTCGTGAACCAAACTACACGATTCTTTCTATAATGTTTTCTCAAACATATATATATTACCCTTATGTATGCAACATTCGGACAAGTATTTTTGTTCGACTGAAAAATTGAACTCCGTTTTACCATTTTGCTCATGCAAAACAGGGAAGGATTCAATGAATCAACAATGAACTAATTCATTTTATTTTATTTAAAGTGGTTGATGCACATCATTAAAATAAAAGGATGATAAATCGTTTGTAATGAATGTTTATGTGCCAGTGTGCCACCGATTAATCAATTATTGGACACCAAATCAGCACCCGAATCCTAACTTTACATTTTGTATCACCATGTATCCAAAATGATTAATGTGGATGTACAATTCATGTTTAGTATCCGCATGATTTGTCTACGAACAATAATAGATTATCAAGAATTTCATATCCGTTATATATTAATTGAAACATTACAACCTTTAAGTGTATTTAATGTCATCACCATAATGAAATTCAGAATCCTTAGAAAATATGTTGGTCCAATTAAGTATATATTATACTTTTCATTAAACTAATCATAAAATTAATTAAAGTGTACAATTACTATTTTCTTTTCTTTCCTTAAATAAAATCTACGGAATTACCAAATATGACTAATATAGATATGAGAAATTAATGATTATAATAATAAAGATTTGATAACAATTTATATCTCATCCATTGTTTTAGTTTAATTTTATATTATTAAAATAAATTAAACAATCAAATTAGCTATAAAATTAAAATATAGATTTTTTCGTATAAGTTATATTTTGAATTTTTAAAAATGACAAAATTACTAAAAATATTAAAATTATTATGTAAAAAATTAATGATCAATGGTTTAGCATCCCCTATATATTAATAGGGAAACATTTAAAAAGTTTAGAACCTGTAGTTAATAATTAAAAATATTTCGTGCTAGGTTATCACGTAACTGAAATGTTAATTTGTTTACGTGGCGACTTGAAAATCAATTGAGAATTTTGTTAGTCTAAAATTAAATTGCTAAAGAATGTTATATTATATAGTATGTCCATTAGGTACCATTCATTTATCAAATTGAAATTTATTATATATTATTTTCATAAATAAAACCTACGGAAGTACCTAATGTGATTATTATATATATAGTAAATAATGATTTTAAATAATGAAGATTTGCTAATAATCTGTATACTTTTATAATTTTTGTTTAATTCTTTATTATTAAAATAAATTACACAATTACATTAATCATATATTAAAAAGTTAGATTTTTTTTGTATATGTTGTATTTTGATTTTTTTTAAACGAGTATAAATTACTAAATCTATTAAAAGCCTCGCATAAACTTTTGTGATCAATGTTTAAATTTTTTATATAATAAGATACAATGATAATAAAATCATATAACCAAATAATTTTATTTTAATAGGTGTTTATGTTAATATATTTCATATCGTATAAATTTAATTATATATCATATCTGATAGATAAGATTAATTATTTTGATTTATTTATTCTAAAATGATTGCGAATATACAAGAGCGGTCATTTGATTTATATATGCAAGCCAATTTATTAAATAATAGTAACTGATTTCTTAGTTATTTAATATATAATTATTATTTTATTATTTCATAATATGCACAAAAATATAAAATAAGTAATAAATATAAAATATTTATTTTACATAAGGTGCAGATCTTCACTTAAGTATGTATCTCTTTAATAATTTTGAATCTTAAATATTTTCTAAATCTCAGGCCAAAATAAAATAAAAAAATGAGAATAGACTCAAAAATTAATATTTATATCGAGCAAATAACCAAAATGACACAAAACGAGAAAACTATTGAAGATAGATAGGATTGACACGTGAGCGTAAACTTCTCATAACCATAATTAACTTTTAAATTGCTAAATCATGATATAAAACCGGCTGTCATAGTTTCATTGTAACTAAATAGTAGGCATGAGATTGTTCGACCTAGCGTTAGGTTTTATGTGATAAATAATTTTTGACCTAAAATATTTTTAAAAATGAGACCGTTCACTAGTAAACAAATTATGTAGTTAACAAAAAATTTACGATATTTAAAAGTCAAAAATATTAATTCGATCAATAATATAAATTTTATTTTCCATGATATTTCTTAAATAATTTTCATAAAATTTACCACTAGCTGCGTAGTCTTATCTAGTTACTACTAAAATACAAAATTCATTTATTGATTTATTGTTTGTAGAAAGTATATGATGGAACTTGGGATTTCTTCCTAATGTCCATTTCCAGGCTGTGATCATAATTGGAATTTCGAACTAACGACCATTTTAGGTAGACAATAATCATATCCACTGAAAATAATCTTTTCTAACTAAACAGTGTTCATTTTACAAAGCACTAAATGGTCCAGCAGAATAATAAACTTCAAAAGGTAAATAATTGAACTATACTTTTGGTTTGTATAATAGAGGTTTTAAACTATGGTCCTTCATAATTTTGTAAGCAAAATATTTCTTTTCAATGCTAAATTAAGGTAGTTTAGAAATAGAAAGTTGCCATCAACTTGCAATCTTAAGATAACGGATTCCCTCAAACTCAATGAAATCAATAATCATAATAGTAGATGAAGACTTGAAGTTTGTGCAAAGTGAATGATCGAAAAATCCAAAACTGCTATTTAGTTTTGGCGGATTTGAATATTTGTAAGTAGGCATGGTCTGCAACTCATGTACGACAAAAGAAACAACATCCATGGATGGGTGTTTTTATTTAAGTGTATTTTTATGGAACTCGTTTGTGGTTCCCCCTAGTTAATGTGCATGCCACAGATTCATGTCGCTTGTAAAATTTCAACGAGTTTATGCAGTAAAAGATATGAGTTCAAAGCTAATGTAACCGACTTTGATTTGGAAATATAGTTTGCATTTTATCCCAAAAGAAAGTTTTTATGTTGATCTAGTGTATTTTTGTACCGTTTTCATGTATAAAAGCTTTGCAATCCTTTAAACTGTTCCTATTGTGAAAAAATATCTTGTGAACTATTATTTTCCTAAATATAGACAAAACATGAACTGTTTTTTCTCCTGTTATCGTTTTTTTTTTTGTTAAAGGGCATCCTGTTATCGTATTTTACACTGTAGAAAGTGTAAATACGTATGCGTTTGCTAGTTAAGATGTTAAGTTCGTCAGGTTATAACAAAAAGAAAATACAACATTTTTGTTTGTTTTTTTTCTTTTTTTTTTTTGTTTGGTTTTGTTTGAACATGACCTTAAGATTGCCAACAATCTTAACAAATATAATGCATGGCATATAATATCTGAGATTTCACCATCACAGACATAATTTTATTGACAACCCATTTCTTAATCAATGGATTTTAGTGTCTAAACCATTTACTAAAAGTTCACATGTCTAAGAAACTACTAAATGACAAAACAACAGATTAACAAAGATTGTGCATACGAAAATACCATTTCCTTAAACCTTAACATGCACATAAAAGAATCTACATTTACTAATACATAGGTTACATACAACATCATTCTTTTCTCTCTTTTTTTACAGCATAATAGATTAACAAAGATCTTTTGCATATGAGAAAACATTTCATTAACCTCAATTGTACGTAGAAGAATCTACATGTGCTGATACATAGATACATACAACATCATTATCTATATTTTCTCTATTTACATTTACATTTCAAAAAAGCCCAAACCGACAAGGTAATTAGAAAGTCAAAGACCCTCGAATGCAAACCGACAAAACAAACAAAACAAAACAGAGTTCTTGACTACAAGAAGATTCTTGAAAATTGATTATGGTGTTTAGGATCTTGAACAATTTGTCTAGATTTGATTTCCTCAGCGCAACGTAATGCCTTCTCGATCTGATAGCCTCCTCCAATACTTACTTCTCTCTCAAGATGACAGCAGTAACTCTCGAACACACTCACATTCACATGCAACTTAAACCCCATCAAGAACAAGAACTCCAGTTCCAAGTTGTTCAAGTCTTCTGTCTCTAATCCTCCTACTTTCGCAAAGTATGAGTTTTTGTAGTTCCTGTAAGAAACAAAGGCAAAGAAAAATGAGTCAATTAACTTGAATTTATTTTCCAAGAAAGCAGAGGAATATAACTTCAACATTCTTTAATTAACTTACATGTCTTCAACGTATTTGGAAGCGACCATGATGGTTGTGATGAGGAGACGATGTACATTAGTGAGACTGATTCTAAAACCTTGATTACTCTGACAGAACCGGTCAATGTAGACATAAGCCACGACGTAAACCGATGGACCGGCTTTAGTATACCGGAAAATCCTCTCTAAATAGGATTGGATCGTCATGTCAGGAATCTCTAGGCAATCGAAGACACGTGTCTTACCAAAGCCACCGTAGCTCCGGCTGATCCTCTCGTTCCGAGCTAACGTTCGTTCAATGAGAGACGAGAGAACAGAGATCACGAGTGGTGTGCTCGAACCGTCTTGGTAAGAGTATGAATAAAGGTCTGACCGGAGCTTCCTTGGAGATATCGCCAGAGTATTCGAAGATGCCATTAATCAAGAAATGTGTATTTCTTGTCGTCTAGTTAAGTTTCTTTTCTTTTCTTTGGTGAAGAAAATGATAAAGGAAAGGGTTTTAAGTGGCTCTTTATATACAGTTAGCTCGAGAAGATGGAAGAGAGTAGCTTTCATATAGTAGGGCAACTTCCTCTCCTCTTCTTTTATAAAAATAAAATAAATATTTTTGAAAATAAGAATTTGTAATTACTAGTGTGTACTGAATATTTAATAGTATTAAAATGTAGCTCGTGCGACTACGAAAGTTCAGGTTTTATTTTCTGAATCGTAACTATCTACCAGATTTGAATCACTTTCGTCCAGATAACGACGGACCTCCGGCTGATACCATGGACGAAAACGGAGCTTGTGCCACAGCGTTTTTATAACCACACGCTCCACCTTCATTATTTTGCATTCGAGTTAGTTTTATATATAGAGCTAAGGAATTTATGTAGAGATGCAATCACGAATCATGCAAGTGCATGTTTGTTATATAGTACAACTGTACAACTATGCATATATATATACCGTCGGATCCGTAGCCGGTAGGGCTGCCATACCACGTAGCGCCAGCTAGAGACCAATCTAAATCGCTCGTTGCAGCAGAAATATTGAGTCTTTTTGGGTTAAAGCAATGAGCAGAGTTTAACAGAATAAAAGTTAGAGCAAAGAATAAGTTCGTGATAATGTAACATCTCTCAGAGACAAGAACTGCCATTGCAACAATAAGTAACTAACAATAAGTCAGGACTTGGTGGTGTTACTTATAGATTTATCATTTATCGATCGAAACCCGTGAAGGACTCTACTACCCAACTGTGTTAAGGCACGTGTCATATATTAGTGTCTTGACTCTAGTAGCCCAACTTATAAACACGTGAAGTCTGTTGTTTTTTGTTTTACTTAGAACTATGCCCCCACGTGACGGTTAACGGTTAGGCCCACAGTTACATATGGTCAAAATTTTCGTCGTCGTATTATGTAATTAATTCTTCTTTACCCCTAAATCAAGGTGAACTGGAATTATATTGGATCTTCGTTTTATCGTATCGATGGCGAAACTTGTACGTTAACGTAGCCGTTAATGGTGGTTTGCTTGGCCGTTGGATATCCATTCACTGATCTACACCGTTGAAATCCAATCTCACGGTTGAAAATGATGTAGTGTGTGAATTTATAGAAAAAGTTATTCAAACCCAACGTCAGGCGAGGAGTTTGAAAATAATCACAGACTGTTGAACGTAAAACTTGGCGTGAATTTCGTTACGACGACTTACTGAAACCGATCCATTGTTTACTTTATGTCTTTTCATAGTAAAAAATGAAAATCTGAAATATTTTTTCTTATTAGATTTTGATGACGCACATCCGGCTGACTTCATACTACACGCAGACAAAAAAATTCACTAGATTGGCCCATAAAAATTACCAGGCCCATGCACTTGTTTGGACAACCAAATTCATTAGAATTATGATATGCATATGTTTTATATAATTTTATCTTATTTTCGTTAATTTAGAATTATGACTTATGTATGCCACATTCGGATTCGGACAAGTATTTTTGTTCGACTGAAAAATTGAACTCCGTTTTACCATTTTGCTCATGCAAAACAGGGGAAGGATTCAATGAATCAACAATGAACTAATTCATTTCATTTTATTTTATTTAAAGTGGTTGATGCACATCATTAAAATAAAAGGATGATAAACCAGTTCGTAATTAATGTTTATGTGCCACCGATTAATCAATTATTAGACACCAAATCAGCACCCGAATCCTAACTTTACATTTTTGTATCACCATGTATCCAAAATGATTAATTTGGCTATACAATTCATGTTTAGTATCCGCATGATTTGTTTACGAACAATAATAGATTGTCAAGGATTTCATATTACTACTAAAATACAAAATTCATTTATTGATTTATTGTTTGTAGAAAGTATCTGACGGAACTTGGGATTTCTTCCTAATGTCCATTTCCTGGCTGTGATCATAATTAGAATTTCCAACTAACGACCAGTTTCTGGTAGACAATAATCATATCCACTAAAAATAACCTTTTCTAACTAACACTGTTCTTTTTATAAAGCACTAAATGGTCCAGCAGAATAATAAACTTCAAAAGGTAAATAATTGAACTATACTTTTTGGTTTGTCTAATAGAGGTTTCAAGCTATGGTCCTCCATAATTTTGTAAGCAAAGTATTTTTTTTTAATGCTAAAAGTAGTTTAGAAATAGAGAGTTGCCATCAACTTGCAATCTTAAGACAACGGATTCCCTCAACCTCAATGAAATCAATAATCATAATAGTAGATGAATACTTGAAGTTTGTGCAAAGTGAATGATCCGAAAAATCCAAAAACTGCTATTTAGTTTTTGGCGGATTTGAATATTTTTAATCAGGCATGGTCTGCAACTCATGTACGACAAAAGAAACAACATCCATGGATGGGTGTTTTTATTTAAGTGTATTTTTATGGAACTTGTTTGTTGGTTTTCCCCTAGTTAATGTGCATGCCACAATTTCATGTAGCTTGTAAATTTTCAACGAGTTTATGTAGTAAAAGATATGGGTTCAAATCCTTGAGTTACTTCCGTCATATTTAGAAGTTTTTTTTATTGACTATGGAAGCAGCAGGCTAAACAAAGCTAATGTAACCGACTTTGATTTCGAAATATAGTTTGCATTTAGGAAATTAATATAGTTCACAAGATTATAACAAAAAAAAAACACAACATTTTGTTTGTGAGTTGAACATGACCTTAAGATTGTCAACAATCTTAACAAATCTAATGCATGGCATATAATATCTGAGATTTCACAATCACATACATAATTTAATTGACAACCCATTTCTTTTAAATCAATGATTTTAGTGTCTAAACCATTGCTAAAAGTTCACATGTCTAAGAAACTACTAAATGACAAAAGAACAGATTAACAAAGATTTTGCATACGAAAATACCATTTCCTTAAACCTCAACAGGCACATAGAAGAATCTACATTTTTTTTTGCTAAACTGTTAACATTCAAATTAATGAAAGAGTTAGATTTACAAAATCAAAAGAGCACCACTATGGCCAAAAAGATGAAAAAAACATAATGGAGCTAGGGAAAGGATCCGTGAAAGATCATTCATTATCTAAGCCAAAGAGACATGAGAGAATCTACATTTGGTAATACATAGATACATACAACATCCATCTCTATATTTTCTCTCTATTTACATTTCAAGAAAACCCCAACCGACAAGGTAATTAGAAAGTCAAAGACCCTCCAAAGCAAACCGACAAAACAAACAAAACAAAACAGAGTTCTTGACTACAACAAGATTCTTGAAAATTGATTATGGTGTTTAGGATCCTGAACAATTTGTCTGGATTTGATTTCCTCAGCGCAACGTAATGCCTTCTCGATCTGATAGCCTCCACCAGTACTTACTTCCCTCTCAAGATGACAGCAGTAACTCTCGAACACACTCACATTCACATGCAACTTAAAACCCATCAAGAACAAGAACTCCAACTCCAAGTTGTTCAAGTCTTCCGTCTCTAATCCTCCTACTTTGGCAAAGTACGAGTTTCTGTAGTTCCTGGAAGAGACAAAGTCAAAGAAAAAACGAGTCAATTAACTTGAATTTATTTTCCAAGAAAGCAGAGGAATAAAACTTCAGCATTCTTTTTTAACTTACATGTCTTCAACGTATTTGGAAGCGACCATGATGGTGGTGATGAGGAGACGATGTACATTAGTGAGACTGATTCTAAAACCTTGATTATTCTGACAGAACCGGTCAATGTAGACATACGCCACGACGTAAACCGATGGACCGGCTTTAGTATACCGGAAAATCCTCTCTAAATACGATTGGATCGTCATGTCAGGAATCTCTAGGCAATCGAAGACACGTGTCTTCCCAAAGCCACCGTAGCTCCGGCTGATCCTCTCGTTCCTAGCTAAAGTCCGTTCTATAAGAGACGAGAGAACAGAGATCACGAGTGGTGTGCTCGAAGCGTCTTGGTAAGAGTATGAATAAAGGTCTGAACGGAGCTTCCTTGGAGATATCGCCAGAGTATTCGAAGACGCCATTAATCAAGAAATGTAATTCTTGTCGTCTAGTTATGTTTCTTTTATTTTTCTTTGGTGAAGAAAATGAATAAAGAGAAAGGGTTTCGAGTGGCCTTTTATATACAGTAAGCTCGAGAAGATGGAGGAGAGTAGCTTTCATGTAGTAGGGCAACTTCCTCTTCTCTTCTTGTTATAAAAAAAATATATTTATTTAAAAAATAAGAATTTGTAGTTACTAGTGTGTACTGAATATTTAATAGTATTAAACGCAGCTCGTGCGACTACGAAAGTTCAGGTTTTATTTTTTGAATCGTAACTATATTCCAGATTTGAATCGCTTTCGTCCAGATAACGCAATTTAATTCACATCTACTATAACAAAATAACGGTTTGTTTTTTATTCATCCAGATAACGCAATTTAATTCCCATCTACTTTAACAAAATAACGGTTTGGTTTTTTATATGTAAGAATCTTATAGAAAAACCTATTTTTTGTTTCTAACACTAGATATTTTTTCCTTAAACCTACTGTCGTGAGCGTTTATATAAAAACCGACATGATTTTATACAAATTCCTGTAGAATTTTTTCGATGATTTCTTTATATAAGTAATTGTTCAGTATATATATTTCAATATATATCGAGAGAGTGTGACAAGGTACACTAAATCTACATGATTTTATAATTGGAATTTTATCGAAAAGAGAATCGACATGGGTTTTTGGAGTCATATGGAAGCTGGAGAGAAGTTACTAAAACAAGTAATTATTTATTTTACGAGCTGAAAAAACAACTGTGTAAGTGCAACAGCTAAGCTTTTGTTTGTTATCCATATTTTATTCACACAATATTATTAAATCAGCTGATATTAATGAACCAGCTTCAAAGTACTATAAGCATATATTATACAAAGATTAAAATAGAACTTAGAGGAATCTAAAACTATAATTAAACAAAGGGGGAGAGTACTCCGCCGACAGTCTGTAGAAGACGGTGGAGAGAGATGTCAACTCAACATCGGTGAGACTCTCTGGTGGAGCCGGAGGGTTCTGTGTAGGGGCCTATTCATGTTACTGTTTTTAACAAGTGGTTCTAACGCGTGTACTATTAGACACACGTGTGACTTTGAGGCAACGTCGACGTCGCGAGCTTCCAAAGACCACAAGGAGACTCACACGTATGGACGTTAAATCAAAGACAACGCACAACCATTTTTTCTGGTGGAATCACGCAACAATTTTTTTTTTCTTTTTGACTACAAATCACGCAACATTTCCATCCTTTCAGTGATATATATACTTCGTGTAATTTCCGTGTAATACAACTAGAATATGTCGTAGAACTGGTTCTTCACATATTTAGATGAAACATTCGTGCTAATCCCTAAATTTTGAAGAATTGCTATATATAAATCACATGATCTTTAAATTGTCTAAAACATTTTATTGCAATCAACCTAAAAATATTTATGAGTTTTTCAATCTTAAGATTGGACTATACATACGTCGTACATGGTTCTTTTCTTTGACTTAGCACACCAACACGCATTACAAGGTAAATCCTATTGGAATTTTGAAATTCTATGTCCAACTCTTTATTATCCGATTAGTACGATATTGTTTACTTTGGGTCCAAGAGGTTGACCCGCATAGATTTATTTTTGGTTTCCTTTTTAAAAGACCTTGTACTAATTAGAGTTGGACTTTTCTTTATATATTAGACAATTTTTGTCTAATTCACCAATGTAGGACTTATTTTCTATCTCACATTCTTCCAAAGTAGGATCACATTAATCTTGTGTCCCGGCCGATTTTCGGGATCTTGACTTGATCTCGCCACACATACCTCTCATTCATCACTCGAAGAATCCCATTCATCATCGAAAAGTATTTTGGTCTTCTTGCGATTTCCGTCAAACCGCTCCGTTACCAATTGTTGGGATTGTGAAATTACATATCCAACTCTTTATTATCCGATTAATGCGATATTGTTAAACTTTGGTAGAGGTTGGCGCGTGGATTCTTTTGATTTCCTGCGCCGTCTTAATTAGAGTTGAACTCTTTTATATATTAGATAATCGCATGCAATTACCGATGTAGGACTTATTTTCTTTATCTCACATTCTTCCATAGTAGGATCACATTAATCTTGTGTCCCACGACTGATTTTCAGGATCTTCTGACTTGATCTCTGCCACACATACCTCTCATTCATCACTCGAAGAATCCCATTCATCATCGAAAAGTATTTTGGTCTTCTTGCAGATTTCTCGTCAAACCGCTCCGTTACCAATTGTTGGGATTGTGAAATTCTATATCCAACTCTTTATTATCCGATTAGTACGATATTGTAAAACTTTGAAAGAGGTTGGCGCGTGGATTCTTTTGATTTCGCCCAAAGCGCCGTCTTAATTAGAGTTGAACTTCTTTTTATATATTAGATAATCGCTATGCAATTACTGTAAGTGAAGCATTTTCTTTATCTCACAAATCCAACTTTTAACGTAACTCGTTTGGTAATATTTTTCAAAATAGTTTGCTTCGTTAAAATGTACTTTTAGAGTTTTACTTGACAACAAATCTCTTATTTACTTACTAGCTTATTTTCTTATAAAGCGTCATGAATGCTGATAGCATAAGTGTGTTGTCGCTATATATCTTCTTGCTATATACCAAACGCAATAAATATGTAACCATTCAATCTTTCACCATTCTCAAATATCTGCTCGACAACAGCAACTCGAACTCAAAGAAAGTACGAGTTCCTGATCTAGGGTACATGCCAGCACAGTAAAGAAAATATACCTGACCGATGATCTGTTTATTTCCATGTGGTAAATAATAAAACTATACATTAAAATATATGAAAGTGGAGAGACAACCAAAATAAAGTACAAGTAATAAATTGAGATACCCGAAACGAAGCTACCGCCACCGCACGAATACGTTTTATAATAAATGCAAAAATGAAGGGGACCCGATTTGATTTTCCTTACACAAAAATATCATCTCGTCAAAAGTATTTACCATGTCATGATCATTGTCTTATTCAATTATTTTCTTATTTAGTTGTGTCTCCCCACCTTATTTATTAGATTTAACATCTTATTTTTTTCTCAATTTATATTCACATCTACGATATATCGTTGTCGTTTTAAAAGGAAGATATACACTATACAGTGTAGTCATTATCGATCTAAGAAATGAATATGCTATACGCTCAACTCAGTAATCAACATAACTAGTACTATGTGTGTTTCACATGGAGATCGAATGGAATTATCTGAAAATATTGTGGTCCAATTTTTTTGTTGTCAGCAATACACATAGAATACCAAAAACTGAATCTATATAGTAGCGCTACGAGTAACGGTGATACAATGCAAAATACTTAAATGATATGGTAAACTACGATTTGAAAACCAGTAACTTATATAAATGTATACACTATTTTAGTATTTTTGATAATTACTCTGTTTTAACTTTGATTTGATCATTTAACATGAGTACCAAAAAAAACTGTGATCTGATCAGTTGTGTTTATATTTTTCATTAAACATTTACAAATGGACAATTCTCTCAAAAGCCATTTTTAAATTTCTGTCACAAAAATAGTCCTCAAAAAATAAATGATCAAAATAGCCCATTTTTATTTTAAAATTTTTAATATTTATTTTTTATTTTTTGAAATTTGAAACTCATTCCCAAAACCCACCATTTAACTCTAAACCCTAAGTTTAAATCAGTTAACCCTAGGGTATAAATAAATATTTTATCCTTTTATAAAACATTTTTTGGTCATTTTCCTCTTTAAAAACTATTTTGCAAAAAAAAAAAAAAAAATCTATACAAGGGAATTTCTCTTCACATACAAATCGATCATTATTCTTAAATCTATATATATAGGAAAATAATACAGTGAAAAAGTAGAGATAAAATAAAACAAGCGTCATTGCTTTATGGTAACTATATGGCAGTGATTGACTGGATCTTATTTATAAACTTTAGATTTTATATATATATATATATATGGCACTGATTGACTGGAACACATTTATGAAATTTAGATTTTGGAGTCGATGATCAATATGTACGAAGGTAAAAGAAAGTAGTACACAGTATTTGTCGACGCTGACCGTACACAAATTGTCAGGCTCCATAACTTATGCCCGATAGATATGTATCATGACACTCTCTGATTAACATATCTGTCTCCATCTCGAGATTCGTGTTCGAGATCTATTTCTAACAAAAAGATGAATTTGCCTTTAATGTATATGTACGTACGTACGTACGAAACTTCTTTCATCATTCATATTCTTTACTCGGTGTTCGTTCTCCAGTAGTTACTAAACGTAACCACTAAATCAAATATTGTAACACTCAAGTTGAGATTATTTTTGAACGTACTTTTATAGACAAGAAGAAAAAGACATTTGGAATAATAATCAACAGAAACATCTTGAGCTGATAATGGAGGTCGTACTGGGCCTAATTCAGCATTGTTGCATATATATTAATTAATTTATTTTTATTCTATGTTATATGGTTCTGATCGTATCCTTGATTTAGGAATCAAAAGTCGAAAAACATCAAATTTGCCTGTAAAAATCAGACATTTCGTTTCAGATATCTTATCATATGACCTACCATTATAAAGTAAATGATTACACAATAGTAATATTTTCGAGGTTGCTTCTGTAAGGCTTTCGTCTGGGCTTTTATGGGCCTTAAGTTTGGGCTTACGTTACGTTAGTTATATCAGGCCCTGATACTTACGCTGAGGTGGCGCTAGTTTATTGGCTAATACGATGTAAATTGCGTGGCGAGAATAACGCGTTCGTATAAAATTGGGCAGAGCCGGGTCAACTTGTAAAGATCCGAACATCTCCTCGTCTCGTTATCGTTCTCGTCGGCGAATCAGGTGATTTTTTTTTTTAATTTGATTTTGTTGTTGCTGCTGTGTGATTCAATGGTATCATAATTGAGGAATCCTTAGATCTGTTGTTATGGTAGATAAGAAGAGTGTAAGATCTGATTATGAGATCTCTCAAATGTTGAAAACCAGAATCGCGTTGATCTACGTTTTCCGATCTGATTCGATCTCTCGTGTTGCATATCTGAGAAATTCGTATCGAATCCGTCTAGTTTTTACGATTACTGCTTAGAAATCGATTCATTGTTGCGATTGGAATATTATATGATTGCATTAGATAAACAAACTCATATGGTGTTTATATAGATTTCTCATTTACTTTTAACATTTTGTTTTGTTTTGAATAATCCTTAATTAGCAAAGTGATTTAATGTATGTTATTTACACGTGTATCAGTCAGTTAAAGAAGTAAAGAGAAGAGAAGGATGGTGGGAAGTGGAGCACCACAGAGAGGAAGTGCAGCTGCGGCTGCTAGCATGCGTAGGAGGAAGCCTAGCGGAAGTGGAGGAGGTGCCTCTGGTGGTGGTGGTGCAGCAGGATCAATGCTTCAGTTCTACACGGATGACGCACCTGGTCTCAAGATCTCTCCTAATGTTGTCCTTGTCATGAGTATTGGGTTCATTGCTTTTGTTGCTGTCCTTCATGTCATGGGCAAGCTCTACTTTGTCAAGTGATGACGAGCAGTGAGAGAGGCTTGTAATACACATAATAGTTGCAAGAGAGAAGTGACTGCCAGTGATCAGTATTTAGACAAAAGTGGTTTCAACTCATGCGTTTATTTTTGTGACCATCTTTGAAAAATTTTCAGTTTTGATTTTTTTTTCGTACTATTTTAAGGGATAAACATTTATATACAACACATGTTCACATGAACTAAATTCAAAGAATGCAATACAAAGCCAAACAATCGTAAGCAAATCTACAGTATCTATTCTCTATGTCATTCGAGTGAGTTTGTTCTTCCTCTCAAGAAATTGAATGTTTGGAATTATGTTGTGAGGACTGTTCTATTTTCCTGCTACTCGTGTTTACTATGGTTGTGATGTTTCTCTCTTTCGGATCATTATATGTTTCAGTTTTGGTATGCAGAGGGTTGCTGCATCTCATCTAGTATCTGCCACTTTACTTTAGCTTTTGGGGTTGATTTGAGCAAGGATGAAGCTCAGGTTTATATCATCCAGAAAAATATCAGTATATTTACGCATCAGCACGAATATAAATTTTAATTTCTCTATCTTATATAAATGTATACACTATTTTAGTATTTTTGATAATTACTCTGTTTTAACTTTGATTTGATCATTTAACATGAGTACCAAAAACTGTGATCTGATCAGTTGTGTTTATATTTTCATTAAACATTTACAAATGGACAATTCTCTCAAAAGCCATTTTAAATTTCTGTCACAAAATAGTCGCCAAAAATAAATGATCAAAATAGCCCATTTTATTTTAAAATTTTTAATATTTATTTTTATTTTTGAAATTTGAAACTCATTCCCAAAACCACCATTTAACTCTAAACCCTAAGTTTAAATCAGTTAACCCTAGGGTATAAATAAATATTTTATCCTTTTATAAAACATTTTTTGGTCATTTTCCTCTTTAAAAACTATTTTGCAAAAAAAAAAAAAAAAATCTATACAAGGGAATTTCTCTTCACATACAAATCGATCATTATTCTTAAATCTATATATATAGGAAAATAATACAGTGAAAAGTAGAGATAAAATAAAACAAGCGTCATTGCTTTATGGTAACTATATGGCAGTGATTGACTGGATCTTATTTATAAACTTTAGATTTTATATATATATATATATATGGCACTGATTGACTGGAACACATTTATGAAATTTAGATTTTGGAGTCGATGATCAATATGTACGAAGGTAAAAGAAAGTAGTACACAGTATTTGTCGACGCTGACCGTACACAAATTGTCAGGCTCCATAACTTATGCCCGATAGATATGTATCATGACACTCTCTGATTAACATATCTGTCTCCATCTCGAGATTCGTGTTCGAGATCTATTTCTAACAAAAAGATGAATTTGCCTTTAATGTATATGTACGTACGTACGTACGAAACTTCTTTCATCATTCATATTCTTTACTCGGTGTTCGTTCTCCAGTAGTTACTAAACGTAACCACTAAATCAAATATTGTAACACTCAAGTTGAGATTATTTTTGAACGTACTTTTATAGACAAGAAGAAAAAGACATTTGGAATAATAATCAACAGAAACATCTTGAGCTGATAATGGAGGTCGTACTGGGCCTAATTCAGCATTGTTGCATATATATTAATTAATTTATTTTTATTCTATGTTATATGGTTCTGATCGTATCCCTTGATTTAGGGAATCAAAAAGTCGAAAAACATCAAATTTGCCTGTAAAAATCAGACATTTCGTTTCAGATATCTTATCATATGACCTACCATTATAAAGTAAATGATTACACAATAGTAATATTTTCGAGGTTGCTTCTGTAAGGCTTTCGTCTGGGCTTTTATGGGCCTTAAGTTTGGGCTTACGTTACGTTAGTTATATCAGGCCCTGATACTTACGCTGAGGTGGCGCTAGTTTATTGGCTAATACGATGTAAATTGCGTGGCGAGAATAACGCGTTCGTATAAAATTGGGCAGAGCCGGGTCAACTTGTAAAGATCCGAACATCTCCTCGTCTCGTTATCGTTCTCGTCGGCGAATCAGGTGATTTTTTTTTTTAATTTGATTTTGTTGTTGCTGCTGTGTGATTCAATGGTATCATAATTGAGGAATCCTTAGATCTGTTGTTATGGTAGATAAGAAGAGTGTAAGATCTGATTATGAGATCTCTCAAATGTTGAAAACCAGAATCGCGTTGATCTACGTTTTCCGATCTGATTCGATCTCTCGTGTTGCATATCTGAGAAATTCGTATCGAATCCGTCTAGTTTTTACGATTACTGCTTAGAAATCGATTCATTGTTGCGATTGGAATATTATATGATTGCATTAGATAAACAAACTCATATGGTGTTTATATAGATTTCTCATTTACTTTTAACATTTTTGTTTTTGTTTTGAATAATCCTTAATTAGCAAAGTGATTTAATGTATGTTATTTACACACGTGTATCAGTCAGTTAAAGAAGTAAAGAGAAGAGAAGGATGGTGGGAAGTGGAGCACCACAGAGAGGAAGTGCAGCTGCGGCTGCTAGCATGCGTAGGAGGAAGCCTAGCGGAAGTGGAGGAGGTGCCTCTGGTGGTGGTGGTGCAGCAGGATCAATGCTTCAGTTCTACACGGATGACGCACCTGGTCTCAAGATCTCTCCTAATGTTGTCCTTGTCATGAGTATTGGGTTCATTGCTTTTGTTGCTGTCCTTCATGTCATGGGCAAGCTCTACTTTGTCAAGTGATGACGAGCAGTGAGAGAGGCTTGTAATACACATAATAGTTGCAAGAGAGAAGTGACTGCCAGTGATCAGTATTTAGACAAAAGTGGTTTCAACTCATGCGTTTATTTTTGTGACCATCTTTGAAAAATTTTCAGTTTTGATTTTTTTTTCGTACTATTTTAAGGGATAAACATTTATATACAACACATGTTCACATGAACTAAATTCAAAGAATGCAATACAAAGCCAAACAATCGTAAGCAAATCTACAGTATCTATTCTCTATGTCATTCGAGTGAGTTTGTTCTTCCTCTCAAGAAATTGAATGTTTGGAATTATGTTGTGAGGACTGTTCTATTTTCCTGCTACTCGTGTTTACTATGGTTGTGATGTTTCTCTCTTTCGGATCATTATATGTTTCAGTTTTGGTATGCAGAGGGTTGCTGCATGCTGCATCTCATCCCCTAGTATCTGCCACTTTACTTTAGCTTTTGGGGTTGATTTGAGCAAGGATGAAGCTCAGGTTTATATCATCCAGAAAAAATATCAGTATATTTACGCATCAGCACGAATATAAATTTTAATTCTCTCTATCTCTATCCACTCGGACAAGCAGGCAAAAACATATACGAGGTGTGGTCGGCTCGGCTTAGGAGCAGGTATGTTTTGTCATTCTGTTTTAAACATCGACATTTGGTTAAACCAGATATATGCATAGATAATAAGAAGGCTCTAAAGGTTGTCGAATTATACCACCATTGATTTTTATATACAGGTTTGAAAGATGTACTGGTCTCTTTGCTCTTCTATGTTAGAATGTAGGAGCTGAACTAGTTTAGAATAAGTAATTAACCAACAATATATGCATGTAAGATAGTATAGTGAAATGGAATTATGTCAATTGTTCAACCTCAAATATCGAACCGTGCTTCGGAAATAAAGCAAGAGAGAAACGCTTTTGGAAAAGGAAGTGAATAAGATCAGCAACTATCGTATCTCCTCCTATGAGGAAAATCAAACCCCATTTTCTAGTTAGAAATGTGGTTATAGACTAGTATTATTTTGTTTAGTGTTAAATGCAAAAGATGTAATCTCTTGTTGTTTTGTGTGTTTCAACGGTTTTGGTTCTTTAGCAATACAAGATAATGATGATATCGTACCACCGTGAACGTGTCTTTAACCCAAGTTTCGGTTCTATTGAAGATCAAGACGAGTTATATGAAAATTAGATATTGGGTTGTGTATTTAATTAGTCAGTTTCCTTTAGCTGATTTATTTCGGTTTAGTTTGGTTTAATGTAACAAACTTCATCATCTCTCAAGTGTAATCTGTTCTTCATAATATGGTATCAGAACTATCATCAGACTTGAATCTCCCACTAATCTTCTTATAACCGGTCTTGATCTTCATATTTTGAATCTCAATTAATCTTTCATATAACCGGTCTTGAGCTGCAATTCTTTTATTGATCTTCAGTATGTTCAGTTTTGTTTTCTTATGAAATAGTCATCAAACAAAAGAAAAATCTGAGACAACCAGCTTAGTTAAAGAAAACAGAACATGTGTCAAGATTCACTTAGCCGGGACCAGGGCTCCATATGGTTTTATCTTCTGGTTTGTAACTAAACAAGTCTGGTCGAAACGTAAAAGTCGCAAAAAGGGTGCAAGTGGATAATATAATTAAACTCTGACCGCTGACGTCGTTTACTCATTCGTAATTATTACTATTTTACTTGTTTACGATTTGTTAGTCGTTTTCTAAAGAAAAATAAGGCTTTAAATAAATAACGTAGAAGAAAAGGTAAAAATAAAATTTAAAATTTGGTAAATAATTAACAATTTAATGAGGTTGAGTTTAGCAGAGCTCGTATTTTTAACAGCTAGTTTTACGCTCCCGTCGCTCGTCGGTCACGTGATAAACGCCGCTATGATCGCGAAACGTCGTCATCACGTGACTCCCCCCCTCCCAAAGCCCAACCCACAAGAAGAACAAAAAAAAAAAGAAAAGTGACGTCGAACTAAAACGGCGGATGGTGGTGGTGGTGGTGAAGTTGGACATGCTGTGGTTGTCTCATAACCTCCTTCTGCCTTCTTAGCTCCATCACTTTCCGGTGAGAGTTGGAGTGCTGCGTTAAAACGAATGTAGGACTCGAAGCCGGTCTGTATTCCGGTACAAGCCTACCGGATTTAAACCGGACTCCGCACGCGTTACAAAGAGTCTTGGGTCCGAGCGGTCCGGTCCTCCACTGCGGCGTCTTCTCCGAAGCGCAGTGAGTGCATCTCCTCATCCCTCCTCCTTCCGCCGTCTCGGTCGTGGACTGATGATAATTTCTTCCTCCTCCTCCTCCTCCTCCTCCGCCGGAGTGTTCTTTCTTAGGCTTGAGTTTCCCGGGGACATGAACCTGCTGGTGGTCGGATTCGGACATAGGTGCCCATGTCCCGGCGTAAGCAGCTGGAACTCTCGATCGTTTGCTTCTTGGCTTCCCGGGAAATGAGGTCTCGGTTTTGACGGAAGCCATGGTTCCTCCCAACGGGTTCGCCGGAAAGTCAGCGAAGGAGTCGTCGACGAACTGAGAGAGCCATTCAAGGTGAGCAGCGTCGTCACTCTATACAAAAAAAAACACAAAAACGTTAAAAATATAATAAAAGAAAATCAAGAAAGTCTTAAAATGAAGAGGAGAGTGCATACGGGAACGCATATGTCGTGGAGGAAGGAATGATCGGCGGAGGAAGAGTGGTGATGGTGGTGGAAGTTAGGGTTTTGAGGAGGTGGAGGGAAAGAGGAGGAGGAAGTAGCGGCGGTGGAAGTGGAAGAAGATGCGGAGAAGATGTCTTCGTTGGAGAAATCAAGAAGGTCATCGACTCGAAGAAAGTCTGGTGATGATAAGCCATAGACGTCCATTTGTTTAGTTTGGATGGTTCTCTTACAAACTCTGACTCTGTCTCTTTCTCACTCTCTCTACAGGACTGCTTAGAGTCTTTAATAGGAAGAGAGAGAGAAGGGAAGAGGGCAAGAGAACGTGCAGAGAGAGTGACCATGCACCGTGAGTGACCGACTCAACCTATTCACTGCTCTCCTTTTAAAAAAAAAAAAAAGAGTAACTATTTATCATCCAAAACAAGCAAAAAATGAGTGAAAACTATGCATTATTGAGTGTGATTGAAAAATATAGAGTAAACTGGAGGAAAACAAAAAGGTGGAAATGAGAGGAAAGTAAAAATAAGAAAGAGATTAAAGTAGAGGAAATATATTTACTCTTGTTTGAGTTAGAGTAACTTTTTGTGTATTTTTCCCCTTTTTTTAAAGTGGCTAGAGGGGATAGGATATAAAGAGTTTTCATCTGATTGGTAAAATTTTAGAGTAAATAAGAGTAATTGATTTTTTCCCTTGATTATTTCCTTTGAGTGTGTGTCATACAAGTCATTATGTTGTGGAAAAACAGATCAAACATGAATACAGCAAAAACACTTTGAATGTGATTGATAATTTAAAAATAAAATGGAGTAAAAAAGTGGTGAAAAGGTTAGATAGAAAAAGGAGTATAAAGTAAATAAAATTACTTAAATAAAATTTAGACTAAACATGAGTGTGCATTTCTCTCATATTCAATAGTATATAGAGTAAACATGAAAAAGTAGTATTCTACTTGATTGGTAAAATCTTAGTGAAATATGGAGTAAATTAAAGTTTAGAGTAAATGTTTACTCTATAGTGACTAATTGAGACAGTTATATGTTTTAGAGTTTGTATATTAATTGTGTTTATTTTATACGTTTACCGAAATAATTCCTGAATCAATACATCAACTGTTTGTTAGCTATTCAATCTTCAAATTTACCACACCGTTAACTAAATGTTAATCAAAAATTATTATTAACACATTTTCTAAGTATCACAAAAACTATACTAATGTGCAGATGTTATTGTGCGGCCCAGTACAATATGTAGTATATACTCAATTCTTGATATCTGATCATGCGTTGATCAATGGTAACTAACCGATTGAAAACCTGTAATGTAAAACTGGAGGTTTAACATGTCACATATATAACAAACGTTCAACTTCCAGAACATATGAGTTGATTTTGGAAAAATAGTAGTTGAATAGTTCATTTTGTATGTTTTCACGTGTCCACCCTCGTGATTTCATTACAACAAATTTTGATTAAGCCAGCATATAATACGTTATAGTATATAGGCTTTTCTGACTGTATTAATGATGTATATTGGGCAAATGCCTTGTTGCTGCGTTTTGGATTTGGGGCGGATGATTCAAGTGGACTGGAATATAATTGTAGTCAATTGGATTCAAGTGGCCGGACGCCGAAGCAATTAGTAAATTAGATGTTTTTTCTTTTGTATTTCCCACTCAATATTAATGAAAATCTAATTTGACAAAAAGTTGTAGTCATTTTTATTTTGTTTTCTTATTATCCTTGTCCGCAGATTTTCCATGTAACTATTCAGGTTCAAGATGCATCTGATGATTAAAATGAAGGGCTATTTTTAAACATCACACACGATCATCATTGATTTATATATTTTTCAGAAAGTTCATTTTAAAACATTAATTTCCTAATTTATTTAAGGAAATCAATCAACATATCTAACTCAAATTTCATCAGAACATCTAATCTCATTCCGCATTTGATTTACTTAAACAAGAAAATTATGACACTAAAACAACTTTACCAAACTAGAAATCGTTAACCTAACCTAACTTAAGTTTTTTTTTGGGTAGAATGTGACCTAGCCTGAGTTTATAATTTCAACCTCCTTGTTTTCTTCTTATAGTCTACAGAAAATGTCTTTAGCCGTCATATATACGTCTCTTTCACTGTTTCTGTACTAATGTTATGTACGTATTATGTAGTGGGTCATATTCTCAGTGTTCTTTTTCTTTCAAGTAAATGATAAATATATGAAACTTTGCTATTTGGCTACCTAATCGTTTGTTATAAAATCAAAACTGAGGATACATTTGTTATAACCTAAAATAAACTATAACAATGAAGTTTTGAATATATATATATATATATATATATATATATATATATATATATATATATATATATATATATATATATATATATATATATATATATACCTAACTAGATTTGATAATTTGCTCGGCTCATGTGCTATAATATTCTGTGCCATTGTCCAACCAATTAAGGCCAATACATTAAAATACATGTAAGTATGAATGTTTAGAAGCTAATGAAAAGAAATTAAAAACGACTTCAGGTATATAATATATGCTGCAAGCGAATAATGTAATTAAGAAGGGAAATTAGTCTGAATTATTTTATTTTAGACGAGTTGTGTTCGGCGGTTTAACTATTGATTACCATTAATATTGCGCTCTCTCTCTTAGTTTTTTCCAACTATATGCAGGTACAACACATGGTTTATGGTACGTGCCGACAATTTTAGTTCTTGACTTATCCACACAAGTTCTAAAGATAAATTATTTTCATCTTTTACAAAAATAAATAAATGAATCAGTAAAGAAAAAGTCATTTGCCCACGTGGCTGCATGTGGGGGCCATAAACATTACAAAAGAAGAAAGAATAAGATGGTTGTGAAAAAATAAACAAAAGAGTAGAGAGAATAGTTAACCGTTTGACACTCCATATATATTATGAATTTTGCGTGTTTAAATTTGAGGTGTAAATTTTAATTTCGCTACAAACCTGAGATTAAATGTAGTATTTATTGGTTTGAACGAAAGAGTAAAATATCATCTACACAACTAAATGAAATATGGTTAAATTAAAATGAAGGAGAAAGAAACGGGCCGTGTCGTGTGACGCTTGCTAGGGTTTATCACAATAAGATAAGCTTTGATTTATAATTTATATATAAACATCGTATTTTGAATTATAATTAGTTCTGATAATATGTTACTAACAAAGTGACTCTCCACAAGGGCCCAACCCCACTGCACATTCAGTGTTAATTAAACACGATGGCACGGAACGAGAGGTACCCATATGAGATATTTGTTTTTTACTATTTATTTAATTAATCTTCACTTACTACCGACAGTGTCTTTTCCAGCTGGCACCTTCTTCTTGGTGCAGAAGGTTTACTTTCTTACACGGTACATTCCCATGTTACAAACCTTTTTTTTACTATCTATATAATTATTTTCCAATAAAAAATAGATAGTTGCTGGAGTAAAATAAATTTATATCTTCAAAAAATTAAGGAGATAGAGAAAAAGAGAAAATTAATCTAAAAAAAGTACAACGACGTACGGTGGCAGTGGAACTATCTTCTCGTTAGTCCCTCTTCCTCAATCAGAGTCACTTGTTCTGGTCATATATTTTAAGAAGATTTTTTGCTCTGTTTTGAATGCCCCCCGAATGTTGTGGTCTCGTGAGTCGTGACAATAGTAGTGGAAGCAAGTGACCACTATGAACGCTCCTAAGTCGCATATATTAATATTAGTATACATATAACTACGAATATATTAAGTTCGAAAAAACTACGAATATATAGTCATTATTGACATTATACTAAAGTTTTTTGTTTATTCTTTTGATTTTTTGTTTCTTGAATCACGTGACGTGACAGAGGACGGTGATCCCAAAGTAAACAGCAAGAACACGTGCGGGCTCATGTGCCCATAATGACATCGAATATTATTATATGAGTCTTTTTTTCTCAACAACACTAGCTCTTTTTTTTGAAGTCAATTGTAGAAGAAAAGAATTACGTATCAATATAAAAGAAAAGAAGTAATCTTTTTTTTTTTTTCTGGGCCTAAAAAATAATCCCTTCTGACGAATAACATGCAAAAATGATAGACCATATGCTCTTCCTTTATCCCTCTTGTCCCCTTCTTTAGTATTTCTTATGTTTATAGTAAATAAGTGTTTTACTACATATATTACTAGCATTACATCTCTAGTCAGTTTCACATTCTCAAGCAACACCCAAGAATGGTAGTGTCGATGGGTTTAACGTTTTCAATTCTATAGACTTGCATTTATTCAAAGTTTCACCAGTACGTACCTAACTAGGAAAACTCTACCCAGCGATAAGAATCGATAAGTCGAAGACTTAAATGGATAAATAGAAGAAGAAAAAGTAGCGTAAATAACAGAAATAACATAACGTATAATTGTGACAGAACAAAAGGTAGTTTAGCTGTTAAGTAATGTAATTTCTCAAATGAACTCTCTATATATAGATTCATTCTCGCCACAAATGTTGGGAACCATTAGAAGCAGATCATATTCATAAATATGATGATTTAGTTATGAGAAGAAACTGCACAAAAAAAAATTCGAATTCTCAAAAAGTACTGTCACAATTGAAATATTTATATTTCCCATTTTCCCCAAATTACAAAACTAAGCTTATGATAAAAATAATGCATCAAAATATTGATATAAAATATCTGTCACAAAAAGAAAAAAAAATTTTCATAAATCTTTTAATTTTAAGGGACAAAATCGCAATAGTGTTTCTGCTTTTAAAATATTCCTCAATTATTATGATTTCTAACCAACAACCCAAAAACAGATAGAGAAGAGATGAAAGCGATTTAACCAGACCGTACCGGCTATACGTTTATGGGCCGTGGAGCCTACTTTATGTTGAATGCGACAGCGACAATTGAAGATAGATATCCAAAGAAATTGTGTCGGACCTATTCAATTCTTTTACAAAATAATTTACTCACCATTACTGCATACATCTAGACAAATCTAAAGTTCATTTGTCATTTTACGGTTATATGGATCATGGCATCCTCTGGTGTGTCTGCTGTTACTTATTCCACACTTGAGAAAAACATAGGCCGAAGTTACATCTTCAATTTACATATCATTTCAGATAGCAATCATAACCATGTTCTGACAATCTACTGGGCCGTTTATATCTTAATGGGCCTCGTTGCTGCTGTATGTCCATTTTATAAGAAACATAATATATTCAACACTCCTGAGCTTAGAAATATAAAACAAGACAAGCTATATTCCATGTATCTATGATGATTCCTATACACTTTGTGATTGAATTAATCCATCTGTGCTCTATCCGAACCTAAAGATTTAAAAAAACGAGAGCGAGAAGAGTACTCAAAGTCGAATAGATCACTCCTTCGGACCGAACCAACTTGCCATCAGCTAGATTGGTCGAAGTCTCCGACGCAAGTAAACCACTTATGTTGAAATTCGGGTTGGTTCCGTACAGAGACTGCACTCCAACCACATCATCAACATTCAAATCCACTTTCTTACTTCTGGGCTTTAAAGTTGGGTACATAGCCGCGTCTTTCACCGAGCTATGGCCCAGCCCAAGCACGTGACCGATCTCGTGCACAGCTACAGATTCTAAATCGACGGCTACCGTTGATTTTTGCTCGTGGAAATCGACGGCCCACGTCTCTGCTTTGTCTAGATGGAGCCTACCGTTTTCGGGAGAAAGTGTGTGCCAAAACGCCTAAGACACCGTCGAACGGCTCTCCGTCGCCGTGATCTCCGGCGAAGAATCCGATTTTGATGTCGGCGATCTCGTAATCCTCTGTCTCGACGAAGCTCACGGGGATCACTAGAGCCCACTTGGCGAAAGCGCGTCGGAACACGCGCCGTATCTGTGTTGGTGTTAGATAAGGGGTGAGGTTCTCCTGCGAGAAGGCGTAGGTGAGCTGCAGTGGGATGTCTCTTGTCCACCTGGGCCTTCCGGGGAAATACACGTACTTTTGTTTTGTGTGAAACGCCGTCGTTTTGGAGTCCACGTCATCGGGGTATCCGCATCTTGGTAACCGAACATGTGACAACGTGTCGGAATCTGGTTTCCCGGTTATCGGCAGACCGAGATTTTTCTGGTAACGGGAGAGCTTGCTCGAACGAGACGTTGTTGTTGTTGCGTTGGAGGTAACCGAACCGGTGAAGATGACGTTTTATCTCCGGTATATTGACGTTATGACGTGATGGATTGATCGTAAATTGAGATGGGTTTCGAGCTTCGGTGATCTGTGTGATATGGAGATGGAGATAGATAAGAAAGAAGAAGGTGATGTGTTTGAGATTGCATGGATGATGATGATGATGCATGGTGAGATCCTTTTGGAAAATGGAAGCTGGCGTGGAGGGAAAAGCTTTGATATAAAATATCTGTCACAAAAGAAAAAAAATTTTCATAAATCTTTTAATTTTAAGGGACAAAATCGCAATAGTGTTTCTGCTTTTAAAATATTCCTCAATTATTATGATTTCTAACCAACAACCCAAAACAGATAGAGAAGAGATGAAAGCGATTTAACCAGACCGTACCGGCTATACGTTTATGGGCCGTGGAGCCTACTTTATGTTGAATGCGACAGCGACAATTGAAGATAGATATCCAAAGAAATTGTGTCGGACCTATTCAATTCTTTTACAA
>CM028688.1:17668514-17755051 GCA_016771965.1 Brassica carinata
TCTCTTCGTATGCTTCATATGCCATTCCTCTGCAGTTTAGAAGACGCATCATTGACATTCCATAGGAACTTTTTGAGACTCTATTTTTTTGACAAGGATGTGTCTTTTGTGTTTCAGGGATGTCTCAAAGCACTCTGATATATTGAAATCCAAAAATGAGGAACATGGAACATATCTTTCTGAAATACAGGTTTTTGCTTATGAGAAATTTCTTATGTCTTTGTTTCTTTAGCATGTTTTAAAAACCTTGATGTTGGGTTTGGGGCTATCGATTTACAGTTAACTATCTTCTTTTAGACAATTGGAAGTGCCTACGAGGACATTGTACCACAGAACCAACAACTTTTACTTCAAGTCACAGAGAGGGATGACTATAACATCAAGGTATCCAAACTCTTCTTCTTCTTTCTGTTGCCTTATGTGTGTTTGGGAAGAGTATTATGAAACATGGATAGCTGTTTACTTGAGTCCGATTGTTAGATATCTTTTTTTGTTGTTTCAGCTTTTCTTGGAAGGCATAACTTCAAGGCAGATGCAAGATGCGCTGCTAATCGATAAATACATCATGGATAAAGATATTCAGCAAGCCAGTGCATCAGCTAGTTTCCTCTCCAAGAGATCCTCAAGAATTGAAGATCAGGTATATTTTTGGATGCATTTATATAAACGTCTCCACAATTTATCGTGTGGCTTTTTTGACTCAAAAGGTGTTTTATTTCTTGCAGTTGAGGCTCTGCACTGATCAGTATCAGAGACTAGCGGAAGATAAATATCAAAAGTCTAACACTCTTGAAAATCTGCAGAAGAAACGTGCAGATGTTGGGAATGGCTTGGAACAAGCTAGGTCAAAGCTTGAGGAGTCGCATTCTAAAGTTGAGAAAAGCCGGGTGGATTATGGAGCATTGGAACTTGAGCTGGAAACCGAAAGGTAAATTGTTAGTCAACTCTTCTCCATCCACACACAGACAAATGTTGATGCTGAAGCTATCGTTCTCTTGTATCTCAGGTTCAGTAGGAGAAGGATAGAGGAGGAAATGGAAACAGCCAAAAAGAAAGTTTCTCGTCTTAGGTCTGTGATGGAAGGATCATCGGCCACACAAAAACTCCGACAAGAACTCAATGAATTCAAAGAGATTTTGAAGTGTAAGGCCTGCAACGATCGTCCAAAAGAGGTAAAAGCAAAGACTCCACTCTTGCTTAAATCATGATTCTTTGTTTGAATCTTCAATCAAACTGTGCATGCGTGCTGATATGGTTTTGGTCTTTTTGGCTTGTTAATAAAACAAAAGGTGGTGATTACGAAATGCTGCCATTTGTTTTGCAACCCATGTGTGCAAAAGATCACAGGAACTCGACAGAGAAAGTGTCCTACTTGCTCAGCAAGTTTTGGACCCAACGATATCAAGCCTATCTACATATGATGATGATGGTTATGCACATGGAACAAACTTTTTGTTTTTGTTTTTGTTTTTGTTTTGTTTTGTATTCTCAGACTACTCTTTCAAAAAGAGAGAGAGAGAAAATAGATAAATCATAGCTTATAAACCCATATATACACTTAAGCTCATTTTATATAGAGTACATTTGTTTCAATCTATTTGCTTCTACATACACTTAAGGATGTCTTGGTTATAGAGAATAGGAAGGACTCATACACTTCTTGTTGGTAACATTGTTTCAAGTCTTAGGTTAAAGTGAATATAGTCTTGTTAATGTGTAGAAATTTTGGATCCACATTTCATTTGGAATGGAATAAGTATTTCACTTTTCCTTTCTATTGTTTTTTGTTTTTTTTTTTCCTTTTCTTTTGAGAACATGATCATTGGTATTTCCGCATATGCTCTTTTCTTTTCCTTTAAAATGGCTGAGATGTGAAAAAAAAGGAGCTAGTTATTTGAACCATTTTCTCTTAATTATTTTCTTGTTATTAGTATTTTTCTGCTACTGCGTTCTAATTGCTTGCTTTCTCTTTTTTAACCACTTTATTCGTAAAGATAAAGATCACGTGTTTCAGCTCCATCCTGGCTCTCTCAATTCATTATATACGTATAAAAGTTACTAATTAGATATAAAAATACCATTGCACAGAAAAAGAAGATATAAGAAGACCCATAAATATTGAAAGGTGGAAATATGTTTGTGTTACATCTTTGTCACAAAAATTAATGTTTGTGTACAAACAAAATTATGAAATTCTTATAAAATCTTATAAACACATTTATATATTCATCAATCGAAAAATTAAACCAACTGGTTAAATAACAAAAAAAAAAAAACACGTCTGTATGGCATTGGATTGGAATCCCAGACTATGTAACCTAAGTTTATCGAGGTAATTATTAGTACAAAATGTATATAAACATACAAATACAAAAATTTATTCACAAATACGCTATCCTTGTTCTCGTTAGAAAGCAAAACATTATCATCAACAGGTCGGTAAAGTACTTAAGTCTGAGCATATACATTTCATATCTATTAATTCGTATAAATATAAATTTTAGAATACATCAAATTCATAGTTATGAATAAAACCGAACAGAAAAAAAAAAACAGAGGTAAGACATAAATCTCAAAAATACTTATGAAGCATGATATGTATACATGATTATATGTACAAGTGGAAAGAGAAAGGAAATGAGCTCAAACTGCAACGCCAGAAAATAAGATTACATTATGAGAGAGGGACTCTTTTTAATGCACAATATTGACGAAAGAGGAAAGCAATCATACACTAAGTATCTAATGTCTTTTCGCTTAAGCACTCCAATTTCTTTAATAATTTTTCTTTTATGGTCGATTTTTTTTTTGATAACTGTAAGATCTCAGAGATTTTCTAAACCGAAAAACTAATCTCACGAAACCGTTCATTCGGATACGCAGCTAGTCCATCAATATGGTACTGCTAGGTGGTCAAACAAAATCGAACCTTTGACAAAAACTCCCGTTGCAACCTCTTTACCACTTTTTAATGGGATTTTTAATATCTTTTAATTGAGCTGTATAGCTTAAATAACAACTGTGTCAACTCAATAGAGTGTCTCCAAACAGTTGATCTCCCCATTGCCGAGATAATTCACGAGAGATCTGTTTCAGTTCACATTATTGGAATTTATAATAATAATAAATGTGTCTTCAGTTCCATTTGCAAAACTTAATTAATTCATCCACGGGAATTAAGCTGATCCTGGACATACGATTAATATTATTAATTAGATTTACGCAATAGTTGCAAATAAAGAAATGTATACATATAATATACAGTCGTACCTTCCAATAATATGGAATCATAATATAGTGGCAAACAATATATTAAAAATCGTTGGGTTTTAAATATGAATTGGACTAATTACTTATCTATACGTAGTTAGGTTTGCATGCCAGAAGATGCCAAACAGCAAATTCACATTCGTGTAATTTGTCAGTGATAGTATCGTCCAAACGATCCAAGTACATGTATAATCTTATTTATAAGGAAATATTCTATATACTCGTTTATATAATATTTGCTGCTGTCATTTGACATTTGTATATATATAAAATCAGTACTTATTATTCGGTAATACTAATATTTTTGTTAGTATATAGTTTATAATATTAAAGGCTACCGGCTTAGGTATTTTCGTTGTGAAATCTATTCATAAGTTTACTATCTAGTCAATTATTATAAAGTTTTGAAGTTTTTTTTTGCTAAAATTTGGTGCATTATAAAGTTTTAAGTTGAAAGCATATATACTTATATCTTACTATTAAATATTTTCATTGTAAGCTTAAATGGTACTACATTCAATCTTATAAATCAGTTGCGATAGTTGACTGAAGAAATACATATTAGTTGGGGCAGTTATATACTCCATGTATGTTTATATAATATTTGCTGCTGTCATTGACATTTGTATATATATAAAATCAGTACTTATTATTCGGTAATACTAATATTTTTGTTAGTATATAGTTTATAATATTAAAGGCTACCGGCTTAGGTATTTTCGTTGTGAAATCTATTCATAAGTTTACTATCTAGTCAATTATTATAAAGTTTTAAGTTTTGACCAAAAAAAGTTTTAAGTTTTGACCAAAAAAAGTTTTAAGTTGAAAGCATATATACTTATATCTTACTATTAAATATTTTCATTGTAAGCTTAAATGGTACTACATTCAATCTTATAAATCAGTTGCGATAGTTGACTGAAGAAATACATATTAGTTGGGGCAGTTATATACTCCATGTATGTTTATATAATATTTGCTGCTGTCATTGACATTTGTATATATATAAAATCAGTACTTATTATTCGGTAATACTAATATTTTTGTTAGTATATAGTTTATAATATTAAAGGCTACCGGCTTAGGTATTTTCGTTGTGAAATCTATTCATAAGTTTACTATCTAGTCAATTATTATAAAGTTTTAAGTTGAAAGCATATATACTTATATCTTACTATTAAATATTTTCATTGTAAGCTTAAATGGTACTACATTCAATCTTATAAATCAGTTGCGATAGTTGACTGAAGAAATACATATTAGTTGGGGCAGTTATATACTCCATGTATGTTTATATAATATTTGCTGCTGTCATTGACATTTGTATATATATAAAATCAGTACTTATTATTCGGTAATACTAATATTTTTGTTAGTATATAGTTTATAATATTAAAGGCTACCGGCTTAGGTATTTTCGTTGTGAAATCTATTCATATAATATACAGTCGTACCTTCCAATAATATGGAATCATAATATAGTGGCAAACAATATATTAAAAATCGTTGGGTTTTAAATATGAATTGGACTAATTACTTATCTATACGTAGTTAGGTTTGCATGCCAGAAGATGCCAAACAGCAAATTCACATTCGTGTAATTTGTCAGTGATAGTATCGTCCAAACGATCCAAGTACATGTATAATCTTATTTATAAGGAAATATTCTATATACTCGTTTATATAATATTTGCTGCTGTCATTTGACATTTGTATATATATAAAATCAGTACTTATTATTCGGTAATACTAATATTTTTGTTAGTATATAGTTTATAATATTAAAGGCTACCGGCTTAGGTATTTTCGTTGTGAAATCTATTCATAAGTTTACTATCTAGTCAATTATTATAAAGTTTTGAAGTTTTTTTTTTTTTGCTAAAATTTGGTGCATTATAAAGTTTTAAGTTTTGACCAAAAAAAAAAGTTTTAAGTTGAAAGCATATATACTTATATCTTACTATTAAATATTTTCATTGTAAGCTTAAATGGTACTACATTCAATCTTATAAATCAGTTGCGATAGTTGACTGAAGAAATACATATTAGTTGGGGCAGTTATATACTCCATGTATGTTTATATAATATCTCATTTCAATAACATTAATACATTCCCCGAATTAAGAAATACAAATGATAGATTAGGAAGTTGGGGGTACGTACAACAAGATATACATCACAATATGAATAATAAATCGATAGGCTGCTATCAAACTGAGACTTAACTATGTGTTGTAATTGTCTACATACATTCAAACCTTAAAATCATGAGAAAATAGAAAACACAACATTTAATAATTATTACTACGTATTGAGATAACGATAGTGAGCTCACTATTACACCCACTACGTTTTTATTTAGTGACCTGTCTTCAACTATCCTCAAGTCTCACCAAATACCATATACAATACATGCATGTATATCTGCTCTTTGTATGTAGTCGAATATTATCAATTGTCAAGGAAAATAATAGTATAAGATGCAAAGTTGTTTCCCCTTTTCAAAAACCATTTACCTATTGAATGAATACATTGATATATGGTGAATAAATCGTAATTATTCATCATATTATAAATTATTTTGTCTACTACGCATAGTGAATAAGATTTTTCATCGTGGACGAAATCTATAATTTGAAAAGGTGTGAAACTTGTCTTAACGACTTTGATACGGACTTTTCCTTCTCTTACTAAACTGTGTGAGCAAATCGTTTCATGAAGTGGGTTTCACCTATTTTACCATTAACTGTTATATGTAATGACAAGCGTATTAAATAAAAGATAAACTGTATCTATAACAAAGTTATTTGTCACTTTCAGAGGGTCCAATATGTTTGGGAATCAATAACAGTCTTCACCTTGCCTCATAGTGGTGAACAAAGTAAGGTGTTGGCCAAAAGCAATCACCTTATTACAGTCTATATCCTTTCACTTTTTTTTTATCCTTTCACTTTTGACATACATTAAAGAAGTGGAAAAATAAACCTAAAAAGTTAAGAAATTAACAAAAAATGTAAAAGTTGCAAATGAAAGATCCAAAAACACCATCACCATGTGACTCGTGTTATTTTCCAACGTCTAAGTTTGTTTTTTTCTATTATAAATCTTAAAATAAATTTAAGAGTTTGTCGCCTTCAAGTATCAATTTCATAACCAACATCTCATCAAAAAACTCATACACTATATTTGACTGTTCTTTTTTTGGTTTATAGCTTTCTTGTAAACTGTTCTCGGCACATTTATATTACAAAAACATTCATCAAACGTCTATTTGCTAAAAACAAAAATGAAAATGAAAGAAAAAGCAAAAACAAAACAAAAGTAAACAGAGAAATTGAAAAATGAAGGAAAAAAAAAAAGAGAAAATTAATTAGGTGTTAGAGTGAGCTGGAGTGTGATTTAGTCATTCAGACAGAAAAACGGCTCCTCAAGCCGAAACCCAGCATCGGCTCCACAGAGCTGCCACGTGGACGAGTCATACCAAAACGCATCGTTACGAATTATCATCTCATTTCCATCGTTAAACAAATCCGGCAAATCAAACAGTTTCTCTTCGTCGCTGTCTTTGTCCACAAATGACGTCGTCGAAGCACAAGAAGTTTCCGACAACTCTCGAGTCGTAATGTCCGAAGAAAACACTACGCTGTCTGAAACTGTTCCGCTCGGCTCGGCTTCGGCTAATTCAGCTACGTTCGAATCACTAACACGGAGGCTACTGGCCCCGGAATCTTGCCAATTGACGGCGGCGGCTGTGGCAGCGGCTTGAATGTCTTTAGGAGAATTAGTGACCGGACGAGGAAGCTCACCGGACAATTCAGGGAAATTGAGATAAGCCGTTGTACCTTTAATGGCTAACGCCGCCACGTCATGAGCTCGTGCAGCCATATCAGCCGTTGGATAAGTCCCGAGCCAGATTCTTGATTTCTTCCTCGGCTCTCTGATCTCGGACACCCATTTCCCCCAGCTCCTCATCCGCACTCCTCTATACGTCGGATGCTTATCTCCGCCGGTGGTCTTCCTCCGTTTCCCACCTTGATCATCATGATGATCTTTGACGGCTAATGATGATAATGATCTTATAGATGCTTTTCTTTTAGGGGTTTCAAAGTTTGAAGTTGTTGATGATGATGACGATGAAGAAGAAGATGGTGTGGGTGAATAGGATAATGAGGCGACGGAAGAGGACACGGCGGAGATGGTGGAGGAGATCAAGGTAACTTGAGAAGCACTCTTCTCTATGTTGATTTGTGTTTCCATTGTTAGAGAGAAGCTTTAGAAAAGAGGGGTTGCACAGAAATAGATGTGAAGTGGGCTATTAATATTCCTCCACAGTCTTGTTTTTTTCCTTTGGCTTTTTTCATATTATAAGGAAAAAATACTATAAAAGAAAAAAAATAAAATGTATAATGGTATTTTGGTTATAATAAAATGAATGAGGGAGGATGAAACGGGGTCCATGGAACAAAGAAGATATTTTTGTGATTCACCGTTTAAGCGAAACAGTTTTGTTCCATGTGAAAATAAATAGAAACAACATGGTTTCGTCTCAAATTCGTATTCTTTTTTTGTTCAAAATTATGTGTATTCTCTTATTCCTTTTTTGTTCAGAAATTATGTGTATTCTCTTAAGAAACAAAATGAATACATATTACGTATTTATTAATGAAAGAATATTGTATGCCACTCGTTAAAATTGTTATTTTACCCTCTTGCCTAATATGGCCCGACCCTCGTGCATGTGCGTCACCTCTTAACATATGAATCGCCCATCTTCCACTTTCCTTTCCTCTGAATAAAACCAGGGTTAATGTGACGTTATATATGATTTAGTATATATTCTTTCTATTTCTCATAGAGTCTCGTTTTTCTTCTTTAGTATATTTGATTGGATAAATTAAGAAACAGAGTCGATGAATCGGCTATAGAAAGAGAACCCATGCAAAATGTTGTTTTGAGAATTCCATAGACAACAAATTCTAAAAATATGTTTCTATTATATTATACATTGATGAATTTTTTTGTTGGTTATTTTAGTTGATGTAACGTGCTTTAAAAGCTTAAAATTTTGCTATTTTTATATAAAAGGGATACTTTTATTTCACTATTTGTGTAATACTAAATTCATAACAATTATTTTGAAATTTGATTAAACTGTAAGTCTAAACTTCGTTCATGACAAAACTAATTTAAAAGTCGAATCCACTTTCGCAAAATAAAAACTAATATTTATTATATGGTAGTTGGTCTGGGGTCTAAAAGACTTGTTCGAGTCTTCTCGGAAGACTCTTCTCTATTTTTTTTAAGTCAAAAAACGTTATTTAGAAAGGTCTAGTTGGTAGTATATTAGTTTACAAGTCTCTGGTTATATATAAGTTTTTTTTTATTATGGTAATGGGGAAACTGATTCAATAATATAAAAGGATTTAAAAATGCCTACGTTTGCAAATAACTACGATTTCAAGAAAACCAAGCAGTATGTAAATTTCAAAGGTTGAGTTGTATCCAGTTTGAAACGTCTGTATCCATCGTTTCTAGGTGCCGTCTGTTTATCTAACTTGCGATCAAACAAACTGACGGTTCTTTCCTTACCGCCTCCTTTTATGGGCGGTTGAAAACTTAGTCTGACCGTAAAGGTTTCTCTGTGGGTAAATCCAAGACGCGCATAATTAAACTAGTTACCACACTAATTAATTATGTCCAAACAAACAAAGTATATATATATTACACATGCCGTAAATATATATATATATATATATATATATATATATATACGTTACACATGCCGTAAATAATTTGAGTACAATTGGAGTATAAAATAAAGACGAGATTCTTCACATTTCCTGGACAATGTTATGTCATACTCCTAAGCCATCTTTTCGAGTAAGTTCATTATCAACTGTCAAATTGAGCTTTTGTTCCCTTCTTGAAATGAAAATACAATGCCACGTAATACAACTGTTTAAATACGAATGGGTCGCGGTATTATTTCGATTAATAAACATAAAATGCACACGTAAACCAATCAAATTTATGTAAAAGAATATGTATAAAACAGATCTATATATGTTATTGTATACCAAGGTAACAGTGTTGAAACGTCATATTCGATTCGGCGGCATCATAATTAATTAAGAACCCACTTTACTTTATATTTATTATTATATACATGGCCACTGGCCACCACAATAAATAAATAAGCTGCTTCAATTTTAAATATTTTCTCAGCTGTGATTACACAATAATTCACTGAGTAACGGGATACATTATTCACAAGTATAGATTTATCTATCGATCTGTATTCACAAAGCACTAATCGTAATGATATAACCTGAACTAGCTACTTCAGGAAAGTGTGGCTATTGTTAATTTAGAATCTGTTAAGCATTGAGGAATATTGACCCCCTTAGTCACTTTTAGAGTATCTCTAGTTCCATTCTATATTTTGTTCTAAAATACAATGAAAAACAAAGTAATGAAAAAAATATAAAAACTTAGTTTATTTATAGAATAATATTTTTATTTTTTTTGTTAATTACTATATTTCTCACTCCATTTCGAAATCTATTATAAACTGAAGTTGAAGATACCCTCGAGCAGCATTACAGTTCTCAAGAGTAATAATATAGTCCAGTTTAATTCATAAACAATATTATTGGGTATTATTATTCATCCTTCGTAAATCTAGATTTGACATGACGGTGTGATAATTCTACGGGTATAACAATATAGTCACTTTAGAGTAAATAATTTGGAGAAAAATTGTTTTACTTTGAGTTCAACTGGAAAATCACTGATCAAATAAACAATTTTTTTTTTTACTTTTACTCCAAGCACTGTTGGTAAGGTGAAAAAAGCACTCAAAATTTTACTCTTGATTTTGCAAGAGAAGACATTAACGCTAAATTGAACAAAAAAAAAAAAAACATTAACGCTGAATTTTGTTTTTCTCTCCTTTTCCACCTATTTCACTTTCCATTCATTTCTATTTTTTATTTACTCCATTTACTCTCGTATTTACCAATCACAACCTACAATTATGAATTAGTATATATGTAGTTGAATGACGTTTTTACGTATATGGTAATCATAAAACGTCAGAATATTAGGTCTAGTTAGAGACTGACACAAGTTGAGTGTTGTGGAAAAATCAGACGACGAAAGATTTATCTCAGTATTCGTATTTGATCCTAACATTTTCTGGTGTTCACTTGAAAATACTAATCGAAATTGTTTTGTCCAAAATTAAAATGATGAAAAGTACTTGAAATTCTTAATATATATAGTAACTTTGTACAAGAGTGATTTTAGTCTATATTTTGGACTATAATAAATCGGTATCAAAATACAAATAAAGTGTAGAGTTAATTTAAATATATATACTCTTTGGTATAAGAAATACATATACTTTAAATGATGTTAAATTATATTAGGAGTCATATTGAGAAAACACTTTATTTCTTAGTATATGTTGCTGTGTAGATTAATTTGTTTAAAAACATACGAAAATTTTAATTTTAATTCCAGCCTTATAGATTTTACTATTTTATAGGCTAATATACATATTAGTCCCGAAAACCTAATAATTACAGTTGCTAGCAAGACAAGAATTGCCGCAAGTGAACACATGAAAGATAGCTTAAACGCAACGTAATTGTGATTGAGCTTGATCGAATATAAGAAGAAAAACTTTGTATAATTGTGTATTATACATAATTTTATGTTATAATCGTGCAGAAAGATCCAAAATAAAAGTCTAAAAACTAGGAAAGAGAGAACAGAGAGTGTTGGAAAATCTGTGAACGATATACGATCATTGATGCGAGATTTAACATTTTTATATAAGTCAATGGGCATACATGGCGCACATGCCACTTATTTTTAGTTGTATAAAAAAATATCAACGACTAAGGAAAGATAATTTTGTTTTTGGTCGATTATGTTTTTTTTTTTAATTACTATATATTTTTCAACGTAGAGAAAATTGGTTATATTTTATAGAGATGTAGATGTCTTTAGACTAATTTAGATACAAAATGGTATACACTAAATTATTAAAATGCTTAAACACTATATAATTGTATTTTTAGAGGAATAAAACAAGCTGTAATTTCACCATTACGAAAAGCTCATAATTCCACTAATTTATTGCTAACAATAAAATAAAAATTACACAAAAAATTTACATATTGCCTTTATTTTGAAAATAATACGTTAGATTTTTTTTTACAATCTATTATATGTTTTATTTTTAGTATTTTATTTTAAATTAAATTATAAAATCTAAGAACATGTCCATCGGACAGGTTGTTAAAAAGGAGTTCTAATCAGAAAATATTAGTATTATAAGTTAATTTGTATTTTTAATTAAAATTTATTTTCTCTTGAATGCTTAGACAAATAAGAAGAGAACACATCTCTTTTATTGTTTGCAACCTGTCATAACTAAGTACTTTAAGAGTTTTTTCCTTTTTTCCTTTTTTTCTCTCTAATTTTTTTTTCCTAAATTGCTAAGAAACTTAATAGAACTTACCGATAGACGTGTTCTAAGTGGTAGAAATCAAAAACAAAAACCAAATACAAGTAATAAATAAAGTGAATATTTATTATTTTAATATATGTGAAAATTTTAGAAAATCAGTCATCCAAACACAGAAAAATACATTTCAGCGAATCAGGGAAATAAAAGTTGGATTTTTTTTTCATTTACGTTTAGTTCTTTCTTTCTTATGATTTATTTAGTTGACACGAGCAAAGACGGCGTCAGCAAGTGGACCAAACAGGTAAACAAGAGCCAACGTATTGCCATCTGGAGTATTAGGTATTTAGGTGACTCGTTAAGATACTGACAGTTCCGTATGATAAAAGGTAAAATTTTGTGAAGGTAAAATCCAACGGTAGAGATAACAGAAATGAGGTCCTAGTCCTTGAATCTAAATTGCTTTCTATTTCGTGGAAACTAAAAGACTTGGTATTTCTTCATATAGAAACTCTGCATTTATATATTGCAGAGTGTATATTTTATAGCTACGTACACATGTACTACACTGCATATAATGCATATATACATATTGAAAAAGACAACGGAGCGGTTCAGAAACTTAAATTTGATGTTCCCTCTAACTCTTTTGTCATTCAATTCTCTGTTTCCCCATAAAAGAGGTAACAAGTACTAAAATATAATAAAATGAAATAGAAATCGATTTTTTTTCATCAAGCGACGGTCGATGGGCGAGAGTCATGAGGTATGTACTACTTTCTCGTAGATCCAGGTTGTTTTTTTATTTTGTATTATAACAGCTACTTTCTTTTTTATAAAAGCTACTTGTATTTGCTACATTTCATTTTAGATTTCCAATAATTAATTACTTTAAATAATATTTGCAAGGAAAAATGTTTAAGCCATTATCCTTTAATGAATCGTTCCATTGATGTGTAAAATTTGATGATTAAGAAAAAGTCTGTCAGCTAAAAACAGGTTAGTAATCCAAACAAATGTGTGTGAGTTTTTGTAAGCCGTTAAAATCATGCATGTATGATGTATCTATCACAAGGTCTTTTTTTTGTGGTGGTGGAAGTTCGTTGAGTGGTAACATCTCTTGGGCCACACCAAATCAGATCCTCCAAATCTTGCTTTAGGTCCGACTGAATATCATTATACATAAGATAATAATACCGCTTATAGTTAATATATTAATTCGTATTCGTATTGTGTGTGATTGCATACCTTTTAAGAGAAGACATGTATTCATTTCCTATCAGTCATTGTTTCAAATTCAACATTTGTGAAATCAATAAAAAAAAAATTCAAAGTTCTTTATATTACAGATGTATAAAAACACAAGCGATTTCTCTATATAAAGTCATGGGAAATGAATGCTTAAATGATCCATACACATAATGATTACTAAAATTAATCACTTGTGGTATATGTAATTGGAAGAAACCATTATGGATGTCATTCATCACGGATGGTCTTTCTATATATAACTCGTGCTATATAATTACAAACAGATAATTAAAAACGCAGGTAATCAACATCAGTATTTTCAATTATATAGATAAAGAGTTCGCGTGTGACTAGTTGATAGGGAGAGCCGGGGAGGGAACCCCGAAGAGCGAGAATGAGTTAGGAAGAGAGAAATTACTTAGAAAATAGCACTCACACTCTTATATAAAAGATTGGGGGTTAAGACCTTTCACAAATACCTTTTCTCTGGATGAAGATTAGAATAAGATTTAAATTTATAAACAAACCCAATCATGCAAGGTAAAGGGGTATAACACATAGGAAGAGCGGAATTAAGAGAGAAACAAATCTATATCACATCATTTGTTTATATTATTTGTGGCTGCCCTACAAATTGTCTTTGTCTCCATAATTTATTTATTATATTAACTTTCATCATTAAAGAGACAAAATTTGATAATGATCAACTTTTCTTCTCTCCTATTTACCATCCCGAATAATTCTTGAAGTTTCTGCTTCTTTCTTTACTTTTTGTTATTATATGTTCATCTTTCTTTGGATTATATGCTCAATATTGTAACTTTTGTTATTTTTTCTTTTCGGAAAATATTATTCATACTTTTTCTAAGAATGTTAAATTTATTCAAATAAACAAAAAAACTTTTTACAATTACTGCAACGTTAATATTGAATTTGTGTGAAAGAATGTAATTAAAATTTTTAAAAGATTGTGACATGTGTTGTTGCCATCATCTTGTAGCAAACTATTGGAAGATCGATCATATCAAAACTATGGAACACATGAAGATCAAGATGAATCTAGAAAGATAAAAAGAAGAACAGGAAATTAACATTTATCTAATATATTCTTCCATATTAGTTTAGAAAATTAAGTTTTATCATTCACTAAATGAACTAAGCATACTGTAACTTATTTGTTATGAGAATCTAATATAATTCTTCCATAAACAATTTTGTGTTCTTTATTCTCGTCAATTTGTCACACTAAACTCTGAGTGCACCTTCATATAATCCTCCGCTTTTTCTTTTGCTTGATGCAATCCTGGACCTTACTTGCTTATATATGAAGTTGATTAGCAATTTTGCATTTCGAGGTTGCTCTCCATGTGTAACCTCCTATTCCTTTAATTCCAAATTGCACACACTGTTGCTTGGAAAGCAATAAAATTCATAAAGTCAGTGAAAATTATACGCTATAGATAATTAGTGAATTTTCTTCACATGTACGATGGGTATAACGGATTAAGTTATTTAAAATACTATTTTGTGACATTTACTTTTAGACCGCACCTTAGTGAGGGAGATTTGTATGTTTAGTCTTGGAAAATACTTTCCGACAAACTAATTCAACAACCCGTAAAACGACTTTGTAGTTCGTGATATTTGAAATTGTTGGGAATATGAGAACAAATACTATATACTGTATAAATAATGCATAATTCTAATTAGTATAATTTCTTTTGGAAAAGAAATATGGGCTGGTTCTAAAGCCCAATGGGCGAGTCTTATTCTAGCTCTGATCAAAATGAAATGTAGAGCTGGAACTAAAGCCCAATGATTGAATCTTTTAATTGGCTTCAGTAATTTGGGATGGGCGTTCGGATACCCATTCGGGTTTCGGTTCGGGTATATTCGGGTTTTCGAGATCAAAAATTTTAGTCCCGTTCGAATATTTCTAAGTTTCGGTTCGGATTCGGTTCAGATCTTTGCGGGTTCGGTTCGGGTTTGGATAATCCATTTTAAATATTTTAAAAATATGAAAATTCATTATATACTTTAAATTTCTCAAAATATATAAAAAGTAATATATTACATATAAATTTGAATAACATATGTCAAAATACCTAAACTTAACATATAAATTAGTTTGGTTTGAATGTTTGGATAGATAATCAATAGATATTTCAAGTATTTTTGGTGTTTTGAATATACTTTAACTATTTTAAACATTATTATTTGACTATTAATATATATTTTTCAAGTATTTTGAACAACTTAAAAGTACCTTATATATTTTAGATATTTTTAATATACATTAAATCTAAAAATAAGTAATATATTTAGTATATAAATTTATTTCGGATACATTCGGATACCCAAAATACTTCGGTTAAGATCAGGTTTGGTTTCGGTTTTATGGATACCAAAATTTTGAATTCGTTTGGATATTTGTAAAGAAAAAAAAACGCTGGAAACTTGGGGAAACTTGTATTAGAATACCGGATGGTCCAAGTGTGTTCTGCGTTTGGAACATTATTTTTAAATCCTGACAGCATAATTCTTTACCCGACGGATAAATTAAACAAATAAAGGAACAGAAAAGCTGGGATTATTTCCTGAAGACAGACGCAATATAAAAATGCTTGAAGTTAATAGCTTCACATTCACGTCCTTTATAAACCTCTATGCCCTTTTGTAATCTTACTATAAAAACCCTATCCCCATGCCCAATTAAATATAACAACAAAAGCAACTGTGTCTCTAATCAGCATATTACATGGCCAGGGTTCGAAAAAACTAAATATATTTACATATTTTATAATGATTATATTATCTTCTCGTCGTCTATTCACATCTACTTAATAATCTTAGTTTAGTGAAGTTTCAATATGCATTGACTGCTTATTTGTAGGAGAAGCAACCGCTGATGGATCTAGAGCAAGAAATAAAGCTAACCGGTTTTACTGACAACGAACCACCAAAGATGATCTTGGATAAGAAGAATGAAATCGTATCTGGTTATGTGACTAAATTGAGCGAAGGTTCTCGTGGTCCTTATCAGATTGCAACGCTAGGTGAAGTTGAAGAATCACAAAATCAAAAGGTGATCGAGGATCCAACGATGGAGAATGTAACCGGAACTGGCAACCTTGGTAGATGGAGCGAAGGATTTCGTGATCCATCGGCTCCTAATCTTAAAAAAACTGAGAAAGCCAAGGTAATATCAGCCAAGACTAAACCTGTATCTGGCTCTGAACCCGAGATTCCCGGTTTATGGCCTTCTTTGTTTAGCAGAGAGTTTTGTTGCATCTATAGAGTGTCTAACCGGTTACGAAGAGTGAACCCAGAGGCTTATACTCCTCAAATGCTTCTACTCGGTCCACTTCAACATTCTAAGAAAGCTGAAGCTCTTGAACTTTCCAAAACCGATTTAAGGTACAGTACTTACATACACATATCATCATACGAACTAAAAGCTCTTTTTCTGTTTATGTTTGATCACATTTATCTTTTAAATTATTATAGCATTTTAGTGTCTTCTGGTATATTCAAATACTACTTTAAATTTGTTGAATGGAAACGGACAAGAGATTGTTAAATAACAACTATTTGTTGTTTGTTTTCATGTTTGTGCTCGCGCCTATGTTAACATCTTAACTAGTGTATTTTTGTTTATATGTTATTAAAATATTAAAATTCATAGTATTAAATTGTTTTCTAACTACTATAATGTAAAAGTGCTATACGTGAAAAATATTTTATTTGAAGTTTTGTCCGTTCCTTTCGATTAAAAAAAGAAAGAAAGTTTTGTCCGTTAACGATTGGGAAATAAAGTACAAATAAGATAGTATTTGTGTTGAGAACATTCAGACTTTTCTTATAAAAAGTTTAATGCATTTTTTAAATTATGACAGATATATGGACTATATGAACATGGAGCGTCATAAGAAGAAGTATCTTATGGAAATTGCAGATAGATATGGGACTGAAACCCTCATAGAGTTCAGCAGAATCATTGAGAGAGATGAACATATCATAAGGGCAAGCTATGCTGAATCAACGGAGTGGATCAAATCTGCTGAGTTTGTGGAAATGATCCTACGCGACGCTGTTTTCTTACTAGGGTTCTTCCTTCGGACCGGAACTCAAAAGTATCAAAGGAACGAAGATATTCTTTTCGACGAGCCCTGTCTCATTACCACTATATTAGAAGACCTAACCTTGCTCGAGAACCAACTTCCTTATGCTCTTTTAGAGGACCTTTTCGAACCTTTTCTCTTTAAATTTAGATTTGAGGATACGTTCCGTGACATTATCCTTCGAGTTTTTAGGTTTGAAGGGAAGTTGAAAAAAGAAGTGAAGTTCAGACATTTTACTGATTTGTTTCGACGTGTCCGTGTGGCAACACTTGGTGTGCCTGAAGAACAAGCTGGTATAGCTGAGCAACCGAAGAGCATAAAGAGTTTATACAATGCAGACAAACTAGACAGTGCAGGAGTGGATTTTGTGAATGTGGGTGAAGATAATGATCTATCGTTGGTGATTGTTTTCGAAGGAGGAGTCTTGACAATGCCTTGTTTCACAGCTGAAGATAACACCGAGAGAGTTATGAGGAACATAATGGCACTTGAGCAATGTCACTACCCTCTTTCTGCCTATGTTTGTAACTATATTGCCTTCTTGGATTTCCTCATCGACACTGAGGCTGACGTTGACTTGCTCGTCAAGAAAGGTAAACACACTTTACAAAATGATCTAGTTCAGAATTTTATTATTCAACAAAATAATACATTATGTGCACAAAATAAAATAAAATAATACATTAATAGAAACTTGAAGTGCCCAACCCCAATTTTTGATTTTTTTTTGTTTTGTGATTTGTAATACAACTCGTCTGGTATACGTTTAGGATTCAAGCTTTTAGGCTTTTAACAAACTGTATTTTAGTTTTGAAGATTTTAGAAACAAATTAATCAAGTTATTTAGTCAGTTGACCTTATATTAAGTTTCGATTTGTTCTGATTTTTATTAAAATATGCTACCAAAACAAGTTTTTTTGAACTTTGGTTAGATTATTAGTTCAGACTGTTTGGGGTTATGGTTAAACTAGGTTGAACATTCCTATTATGATGGTTTCCTAACACATCTTAACATTTTGCGTTAAAAGGAGTTGTAAAGAATTGGTTAGGACATCAAGGATCGGTGGCAGAAATGGTGAATAAGCTGTGTTTAGGGCTTGTGGACTTTGGATCTCACTATGAGCCTTTAGCTGAAAAACTCAAAAATCACTACAATAGCCATCTCCACAGATCCGTGGCCACGCTCCGACGAGTCTACTTCAAAGATCTTTGGACCGGAACAGCCACTGTGGCAGCCGTTGTTCTCCTTGTTTTGACTTTAATCCAGACGGTGGCTTCTGTTCTCCAAGTGACGCAGAGCGACCCTAAGTCACCACCGCCTCCAGCTCCTCCCCGAGGACTGTAGATTTTTTCTTGTATACCAAGAAACAAAACTTGTATTATTTTATCTTTTCCTCACAGAACTATATTTAACTTTGTTATCCTTTTTATCTCACTTCGTGTTAGTTATATTAGCAAACTGTAGTCCATATGATGAACCAGAAACAATTGGAAATTTTACTTCGATTAACTTTATCTTCATCAACCAGCGACCGAAAATACTTCATTAGCGATCGTTACTACCCCATTTTATGACCGTTGTGACTTCAGTCTTAACGTTTAACACTAATTGCCTTGGACTAAATCTCTAACGCCTCGAATTTGTCCTACAAACCCTAGATTATTTATTGCTATACAAGAAACTATACTAGTATACTTGTTCATTTCTATCGCGAATTCAAAAATTATTATGGATGCTAGTTTTCTAAAATATCGAATATTTATCAGTGTATAGATGTTTGTTTTATATAAAGAACGCTCCGCAACAACAACGGCAACAAGATTTACAACATCGTAAAATCCTTTAGGGCCAAATATATGTTTATTTGCATCTAATTGGTTTGCACCTAAAGATATCCCCATTAAACGCGAGGATATTATGTCCATTTGTGAGCTTAAGAACGGTGTTATACAATTAACCACCGTTGGACTACTTTAGATTCAATCAAAACGAGATAAAGGGCATTGAAGAAAGCCATATGGGATGGAGACTCCCGTAATTATTGAGGAAAGGAGAAACTTATGTAGGAATAATTGGATGGTTCAACGAGGAACTCTTTGAACTTCTAGATTTCTGCAGCATAATTCTTTGCCCAAAGTTCTAAATAAGATGAAATCAGATAAAGGAAGAAAATGTTGGGATGGATTGCCTAAAGTCTGACGCAATATAAAAAGGCTCCAAATTAAAAGGCTTCATGTTCCTTTTTTTTCTTCTAAATGAGTAGCTTCATATTCACGTCATTTATGGTTTATTTCTCTATCATCCTATAAGAAACAATATAAATACAACATATCTTAATAACCCATGCACAATTAATTAAGAAGGACAATAGAAACACCGGCTTAGGGCTTTTAATCGAATTGCCTCTTCTACCAAACACGACCAAGGTTCGGAGAGAGCTAAAACTCCCTTATAGATATATCTTTATTCATTTAGTATTACTATCATCCTTAAAAAAGTTTCCAGCCTTTTATCATTTTTAATTTTGTTTTGTGATTTTATTTTTCGAAATGATAGAAAAGTATACGAAAATGTTTTTTTTTTTGTTGCTAAATTATAGCATACCCTTGTTACATGTATATATATATATATACACACACGCATACACACATTATGTGTTTTTATTATACCATCATATAAAAACGTTAATTCGATATTTTTACAAAAATAAAACTGTTAGTTCAATATAATTTGAAATGTGTGATATACAAATACATCCTGCTTACTCGTAGAACAAGCAACCCTTCGAGCTGGATCGAGAAGAAGGATTACAAGAAACAAATGCTACTATCAAAGTCGATCTCGGGTCAAGAAAAAGAACAAATCAACGAAACAGTATCTGATGGCGCTAACTACTTTCCTTTAGTCACGACCATGATCAGTGACCCGGATAGACCCGATTCTTTGGTTATGTCTGCCTCTGGATTCCGCTTTTTGTGGCTCTTACTATTACCCATATATAGCCGAGAGACTCAACAAATACTACAACAACCGTCTCAACATATCATTCGCCACTCTCCGGCGAGTCTATTTCAAAGACCTTTGGACTGGAACTGCCACTATCGCTAAAGGTGTCAAATGGGCGGGCTTTCCATTGGTCGCCCATGTCCACATTTAGATGGGCTCTAATGGATAAAACCCATTTTCCATATGGGTTTTAGATGGACATAAATGGAAAACCAATTGTTCAGTGACCTATTTGGGTGTGGTCATTTTGGTCGTGGGCCGCCCAATAACTTAAAATTTTTAGGGTTACCATTTGGGGAAAAAAAAATCATTTCATCTCAGTCTCTCAAGCTCTCGAGCCGACGAGCTCTCTCGCGAATCGCGATCTCTCTCCGTCCGTCTCATCTCCGATCTCTCTCCGTCCGTCTAGTCTCGTCTCCGATCTCTCTCTGTCCGTCTCCGTTCTATCTCTGTCTATCTCAATTTCTCTTGGTTCGTACGATCGTTCGATAATTTTCTGTCTCAATTTCTCTTTGATCTCTCTCTTGTCTCCTTCATTCTAAGCTCTTTGTGGGTTTACTTATTCGCGATCTGATAGGGTTGAATAGGGTTAAATCGTTTATCTTATTGTTGATTGTGAGTTATGCTCGTGAAATAAGGTCGTGATCAGTCATGGGTTTTGCCATCTGAGTTTGATTTATCTCGATCGACTTTGTTTGAGATCTGAGTTGGGTTTTGCAATCTGAGTTGGGTTTGTTTGTGATCTGAGATGGATATTTGTTTGTGATCTGAGATGGGTTTTATGAGATTTGAGATTTGAGATATGTTCTTAATGGTTTGTTTGTGTCTGTTTCGTTTGTTACTTAATGGTTTGTTCTTTTGTAACAGGTGTTTTACAAGATTATGATGAACTATGAAGAGGATGTTGTGAACTTAAATGAAGATGCAGACTACGTGAGTGGGGATGAGCTAGTGGGTGAAAACTCAGATGAAGATGGTAATGAAGCAGTAGCAGTGGAGCTGGAGGATACTTTCATGAGCACAGCTGAAAACCGCAGAAAGAGAGGAGGCAGAATTAGATGCAGACACTCCAAATGCTGGAAGCACTTTGCTATAATAGGAGAGAAATACCCAGATGGTTCCAATGACGTCGAGTGCAGACTCTGCAGACGCAACTACTGCCTAAACCTACGTAGGAGTGGAACTTCTAGTCTTTTGCGGCATATGAAGGTCTGTAGTCTTAATCCTGTCCCTAGTACACCTGAAACTGGTAGGAAGATAGATCAGCTTGTGTTCCGTGAGTTGATTGCAGTGGCCATAATTGAGCATAACCTGCCATTCTCCTTCGTAGAGTATAGAAGAGTTAGGGAAGCACTTTATTATGCGAGTTATAATTCTGGTCTTGACTTCGATTGGGACGGTGACTTCCGTTCTCCAAGTTACTGAATAATTAAATTTTGTTATCGGGTGAGTATATTAAAAAGGGGTCATACCTAGTTTGGTTAGGAGTCTAGGACCATAAAAATGTCTACCTCGATCGTAAAACCTTAACTTACACGCACACGGGAAAGAAAATATGGTTACATACAGAACTACACTACACACACAGATTGTTGATAATTTGTTATTTTCATCACGATTATCACATACTATAGTTTAAAGGTAAAAATATGTATATTGGCTGATTACTTGTAGTACAAGCGACCACTCAACGTGAATCTTAAAGAAGGATCCCAAGCAACAAATGATATTTCCAATGAACCTAAGCAGATCTATGATCAAGAAAAAGAAGCCATAAACGAAGAAAAATCTGTTGGCGTTAATATTCGTTTAGTGAAAGCTATGACTGCCATGGATAGACCGGGTTCTTGCTCTGAGGTCAAATTTTTATGGCCGTATTCGGTTAACCATAACTATCGTTGCATCTATAGAGTGCCATGCGGGTTAAGGAGTGTGAACCCAGAAGCTTACACTCCTCAAATGCTTCTCATTGGTCCTCTTCATCATTATAAGAAAGCGCAAGCTGTTGAGCTCTCCAAAACCGATGTAAGGTATGCAGCTTAAATTTAGCAGATAGATGCTTGTAGGTTCCGGTTCAGTTGAAAATATAAGAAAAATAAATAGATAATGAATTAAATTTTGAGGTGTGTATATAATAAGCGACTATACTATACTATGTGGAAGGAAAAGTATTAATTTTAAATGCTGAGTGTTTTATACTTCATCTTACCAAGGATATAAGCATATTTAGTCTCTTGATGAATCTCTTATGAATAAAAGAAAAGAAAAAAAATGCGTATGAAAGTCTCTTAAACAAGAAATACAAAAGAAGTTTTGAGATTCTTGTCCTATAGTTGTCTCTTTTTTAATAATTAACTAGAGTTTGATCCGCCATTTCAAAGGGCGGACAAGATTTTATTTTGTCATAATTTTATGTTATGATCTTATACGTTTGTTCAATGTTTGAGATTAGTTTCAATCTTAAAATTTTGCATTTTGATAATTATAAATGGGACATAAGATATTTATAAGGACATTGTTCACCTCCATATGTTTTTTTTGTTATGTTGTATTAATGTTTTAAAAGCAGATTATGATACTGTTTAAAATCGAGAGTTTAGATAAAACAAAGAATAAAACATGTTAAAACATGTTGTGGAAAATTCCGTAGTCTTTCATAAATGTTGATGGTTTAAGTTAGATAAAAAATTTCATCACAGTTCGATGTTAAAATAAAGTCTGGTTCAGTGTCGATTTTAGAAATTGATCTGGTTGGTTTATTTTACTCACTCCTGGCTAAGCAGTTTTCATGCGTCTCGACTTTTTCAGCTATATGTACTATAACAAGATGGAGGTGCACAAGACGAAATACCTTGAGAATATTGCACTTACCTACGGGGACGAAACGGTCGAAGAATTCAGAAGCATCATCAAAAGAGATGAGCAAGTCATAAGAGCATGTTACGCAGAACCAACGGATTCGATCAACTCTGACGACTTCGTTGAAATGATGCTCCACGACTCGGTGTTCATACTAGTGTTTTTCATGCACATTGGACCTCGATACATCGACAAAACAGGAGATTTTCTTTTCGACGAGCCTTGCTACCAATACCTTATCTTTGGTGACTTAATATTGCTTGAAAACCAACTTCCTTATGCCCTTTTAGAAAGCCTCTTCGAACCCTTTTATACAAAGTTTGGGGGTAACACAACGTTCTGTGACGTTATCCTTCAAGGTTTTGAGATCCAAAAAGGAAAGATCCCAAGAGAAAAGAAATTTCTACATTTCACGGATTTGCGTCGGCTTGTCCTTGTCCAGACACTTGGTCTAACGGAAGAAGAGCAGACTAACGCAAAACTTGTGAGAAAGGAGTCGATAGCGAGACTTCGTAACGCAGAAATGTTGAACGATGCAGGAGTAGAATTTGACAGTTCTGAAGAAGAGGACTCGTTGGTGATTAAATTTGAACGTGGAATCTTGACAATGCCTTGCTTCAGGGCAGAAGATGACACTGAAAGGGTTTTAGGAGCATAATGGCACTGGAGCAATGTCATTACCCTTACACAGCCTTTGTTTGTAACTACATCGACTTCTTAGACTGTCTCATTGAAACCGAGAACGACGTTGACTTGCTCGTCAACAAAGGTATATTTTTTGTAGTTTTTTTGTTTCTTTTAATCTTATTACTAATAACTAGATTCTTTGTCCGCGCTACGCGCGGATTGGGTTTTATAAATTTTTTTCTATCATATTTACATGTATTTTTAATATTTTTACATAATTTAAAACTAATAAACGTGGAAATGTCTAAAACAATAGAGCATGAAAGACATTGTGTTTATATATATATATTATCTTGTTGAATGGTTGGTCTTATGTATTTTCTAGTGTTTTCATATTTGTTCTACGTGATTTAATTTGACTCATGTTGATCTTCTGAAGCTACTAATAACATATATGGTAAGGTTGAAGTAATTGGTTTTAAAGAAAATTAATAAAATTCTTATATTGTTTATAAAATTAGTAACCAGAAAAGGTATACGGATTTTATTTTATTTTATTTCCAGTTTTATATATGGTCTAAACTTTGCAACTTCATCATCTTATAAAGAGAGATGTACAAAAGTTGACCAGCGAAAAAGTTTTAGACTAAATTATTGTCTCAAACTTTTCTTTGTATCTGTTTTCTTTGTGTATACATGTTCAAAACTAAACCTATTACTAACACCATTTTGCATCTGAATTTTCGAATTATATTCCTTGCATTATGTGATTTTGTTCAAAAAAATGATTGTATCTCTTTTCTCTCTTCCCAGGATCGCCGGGAGGATTATTAAGGAACCAGAGACGGGTGAGTGTAAGCAACGGCTGCGATTGCTCGGAAGCTAAGCGATACAACAACTCTATTCCATATCCAACCGTTGGTTTTATTTTTGCTGACGTTGTGGAATCTGGTTGCAATTCGGCGTGGAAGATTGAAAACCGGGAGAGAGTGTTGGATTAAGAATGTAATAAAGGTTATATTTGGTCATTATATAGTAAATATCCCTAAGTAAGAGGCTTTCAGAAAATGATTAAAATAAAAATAAAAAAATAATTAAGTTACTCGTAATTTAAAAATGGAAAATTGTTTTTAATAAAAAAATGATAACTATGTCACATTAAACTAATCTCATATATTTTATGTCCCATTAAACTAATTATTTTCAAAATGGAGATAATGTCCTTAAAATTTTAATTTTAAATCCGTAATTATAATTAATAAATCAAAATTTAAATTTTAAATTGTAACTACAATTTAAATTTTAAATTGTTTTTAATAAAAAATGATAACTATGTCACATTAAACTAATCTCATATATTTTATGTCCCATTAAACTAATTATTTTCAAAATGGAGATAATGTCCTTAAAATTTTAATTTTAAATCCGTAATTATAATTAATAAATCAAAATTTAAATTTTAAATTCGTAACTACAATTTAAATTTTAAATTGTTTCGTAATTTTAATTTTTTTAAACTCGTAATTTTAATTTTTTTAGTTTGTAAAACTATTTATTTAATTTAATTTCAAAAATATTAAAGAGCATTAAAGACAAAAATGGTACAAAATATAAATTAGTTTAACAGACGAACATAGTTACCATTTTTTTTGTCTAAAAAAATATATTTCCCTATTTTTAAAGAGAAATTCAGAAACCTAAAACTAAGATCCGGAAATACTTTAGAACTTTAGTGTATTTTGTAAAGTACTATAAAATTATGATGATAAACGGGAAAAGGAAAACATGAATAACACCCATGATCCAAATAAGCCTTAATCGTCGTCACTTTCATCGCAAATAAAAATATTTATGTTGAACCAAGTCAATAAAAAAAACTTCTTAACTTGATTCACTGAACAAATGGTTTTGTTATACATAGCAATGGTTTTTTTTATAAATTACTTTTCCTTTCTGCTCATCTGTTTCCCCTCTCCCACTTAAGTTATCTACTTTATAAAAACTCTCTTTCAATCTCACCTAGGCCTATGCACATTCTGGCATGAAATATGTATCCCTCTTAACAGAGGTTGTGTATTCACCGCAAAACATAAGCTGTTATATTGTAAGATGCAATAATGCTCTTGCTTCACACCGAAGCTAAATCTCGATCTCAGCCATAACAATTACTGCAGTTCAGTAAGACCCCTACGTGCCAGCTTCTTCCTGTAAAACTCTGCAAAACCATCCTTTGCATCACTTATATAAGAAAAAATTGTTCACCTTCTTAGTAGCTTGATCACTCAGCTCCTCACATGTCCAATTTCTTGAGGATAGTAATTATGTCGCAAAATGTTGCGAGCGATTCAACACTTAAGAGTTTCCAACTGCTCTATGTCTGAATACCTTAAATGCCTCTCCCAAGGATTTGTGAAAGATGGCTTGGTTCTCGGTACACTTAGTGACATAGACCATGTACTTGTCATGTACCTCCAATTACTTTTCTGATTGCTGGCTGATTAGGAGCCGTGTCTTCACCAGCTTCGTCTCTGGCATGCTAGTTGAATATGTTTGCAAGCCTTGGTAATTTCACGAAGCTCTGAAAAACTTGAACTAACACCAATGAGAGTTTAATAATACATACCAGATTAATTAATACATGTCGAAAATCACAGAAAGAAGAAGCAGAAACCTGAACACCTTGGTGGTTTGGCTAACTGTGGCAGTGTCTTGAAGCTTGAACTCAAGCAAGTCATGAGCGTCTGGAGCTGAAATCACACAGAAGAAATACCAAAAAAAAAGAACTATTGTAAGATATGACAGAGCTCAGCGCAAAAGATAACAATACATCAAAACTCTGATCACAGACTCACAGTGTTAGTATGGTTTTAGACTTTTAGTGAATATGCTTCCCAGATTTGAAAGAATGAGTAAGGAAAATCTCACATGTTTCCAGTCCTGTCTCGTCTTTAGATTGATCCAGATGAACCTGGGAGATCACAAAGCATAAATAACAGTCAGAAAATTATTTGGATGTGAGCTACGATCAGTAGAATGCTATCTCCTATCCCTGAACCCTGGTCCGGTTTCTCTTCTCCTGAAACGCAAAAAAAAAAGAACCAAACTTTCAGCATTAATTCTTCATTGAGATTTTAGAAAACAGAATCTTCTTTGGTTACCTTGAAGCTCCACGTCGTTGGATGGGTCCTTGGAGTAGACGTGAGCGATGACAGAATCAGCAAGCATTGTCAGCATATAACCAGCACAAGCCAACATGTAAGCAAATGGGTAAGCGATTGAACCTGGGAGATCACAAAGCACAAATAACAGTCAGAAAATTCTAATAAGCTCGAGTCATGTATTAACTGAGACGAAACACGTACCCATTACAAATAGAAGGACCATCATCACGATTAAAACAAAGCAACATCAAATTAGAGGCGTATCTTTCGGTGTTGAGTCTATATGATGAACTCAGAGAGATTTTGTGAATCGTCCGTAACTGGATAGAGAAACCAAGAGTATGAGATAAACTAAAACTCAAGAGAGGGAGAGATAACGCTTACTTTCCAAGTACAGCGGGCCATCTATTAGCCGAGTGGCAGCCCCTTGATACCTTAAGCTTCCTCCAAAAAGATCCTCTTCCAATTCCACGCTATAGATTGTAGTTCTCTCCATTGTTTAAAATATTTATTGCTCAGAGGTACAATCACACTAACACCACACCACACCACAACTCACCAACAACTAATCAGAGGGACTGAATCGTTAAGAACAGTGGAATCAAAACTATATTAAAAGGAATAAATGAAGCAATCTTAGTGAAGCCACATCAGATAGGAAATTCGTCCAATCAAAACATATCCTTTGTCCATGTCGTTAAATGGTAGATCGACAGTTTGTTTGCCACGTCAGAACAGTTTGGCTAGAGAAACTGGGCCTCGAGTGGTTTCCAAAAAATTATCATGGCCATGTAGAGCCCGACAATTCCAATTCATCTTCAACTTCTCGATGCTCTGAAATCGACCCTTCCACTGTGTCTTCCATCTCTGTAACCCCTTTTAATCAATGATCCTTTTAATACCCTCTGGCTGGTTTCGTTCCACCTTCGCTCATCCTCCTCCTATATAAATGGCTTCGCCTAAACCTAAATAATATCAAAATAGAAACCTAGCAGTAAGAGCAACTGAAACCACTAATCGCCGTAGAGCTCCTTCTGATCGATGAGCAGGTGTGCATTGACTTCCTAAAGTACTGATTTCCTAAAGTACTGATTTCTGTTCTTCCTAAAGTACGAGAATGCTTTCCTCCAGAACTAAAGCGTGGTCGGGGGAGACCGAAGAAATCAAGATGGCAATCTTGGTTGGAGCTATCTAGGATGAGAGGACACAAATCCAGGAAGAAACACAGGCACGAGATGCTCAAACCGCAAGGAACCGCCATCTGAAACCACAATGTACACAACCAGTTGACTAGTTGTCCAAATTGAAAACCTTCCAGACGACTTATTTGTAAGTCGTCCAGTTGGAAAACCTACCAGACGACTTAATTATAAGTCGTCCAAGCCTTCCAGACAACTTATTTCTTCCTTCAATTGTATTTTATTTTTAGACTACCTTCTACTAAGTCGTCCAGTTTATTTTATTTTTAGAAGTCCAGTGTAAGTCGTCCAGTGTATTTTATTTTTAGAAGTCCAGTGTAAGTCGTCCAGTTGGAAAACCTTCCAGACGACTTATAATAAGTCGTCCAAACCTTCTAGACGACTTATTTGTAAGTCGTCCAGTTGGAAAACCTTCCAGACGACTTATAATAAGTCGTCCAAACCTTCTAGACGACTTATTTGTAAGTCGTCCAGTTGGAAAACCTACCAGACGACTTATAATAAGTCGTCCAAGCCTTCCGGACAACTTATTTCTTCCTTCAATTGTATTTTATTTTTAGACTACCTTCTACTAAGTCGTCCGGTTTATTTTATTTTTAGAAGTCCGGTGTAAGTCGTCCGGTTTATTTTATTTTTAGAAGTCGGTGTAAGTCGTCGGTTGGAAAACCTTCGGGCGACTTATAATAAGTCGTCCAAACCTTCAGGCGACTTATTTGTAAGTCGTCGGTTGGAAAACCTTCGGGCGACTTATAATAAGTCGTCCAAACCTTCAGGCGACTTATTTGTAAGTCGTCGGTTGGAAAACCTTCCAGACGACTTATTTCTTCCAGACAACTTATATATTTACAAATCTATACAAAGACAAGTTGAAATACAAATACTTCGCTCGTTAAAAAATCATGTTCAAATACAAAGGCATGTTCAAATACAAAGACAAGTTCAAAAATCATACATGCCCACGAACTTATCACCATCCACATTTTCTTTCAGATGCTGATCAACAAGTTCCTTCCATATATCCACCGCCATATTATCCCTCATTTTCTTCGCGTTGCACCTAGCAAAGTCTTTAGGGTCAAAGGAGACCCCGAGAGCATGACATTCAATGTACTTTACAGCGTACACGCCACAATCACCATTGTTGGCCGTGGGTACACCTTTCAGCGGTCTCTCATATGTGTATGGCTCCAACCCGTATTTGACCCGTATTTCAAATAACTGTATAACACCATGGAAAATAAAATGCACCAAACCTATCCTACGCTCGCAAAAGACTCATTCTCCACAAAGCTCGCCTTGTAAACCTTCTACCTCGTCTTCAGCTATGGCCGTGGCATAACCTATTCATAATATTTAGTTAAGGTTTTGAAGAAACTAAACATACATGGAAAATGCGAGACTCTGATTCTGAATTCCCTGATTCTATAAAGTTTCTGTGAAAAAAAGAGACGTCCATATCAGAAATATGTAAAACGTAATAAATTTCCTTTGATGTAAATGACAATATTTCTTCTACAAAGCCACAGCAAATAGTCAACAATAACCGACATTACTGAAAAGGCAACATGATACTACTATTATCTGTCAGACCAGTTATGAAGCCTTTAATAACCAATATGAAACTGAATTAAGAATGCCACTGCCATTCAGACTAAAACGTTTTGTGAATCGAATTGTGATGTTCGATTCTAAATTTTTTTTTGAACTAAAATGAGAAGTTTGTGACTTTTCTGAGTAACCTAAAGTTAACTGTGTTAAACTATAATTGCGATTCAAATATTACATTTTCTCTCTCTAGAACTGGAGTTAAAAACACACTAACCTTCATTGGAGAGATCGTAAAAGAATCCTCATGCTCTGGATTGCAGCTGACCTGTTTCTGAGCTGTTAACATGTTCGGTCACTGATAAATGGGCTATTTTATTATAAAGCTAAAAGGATGAGAATGAATATGTTATAAGGCTGAATTGTTAAGGACCTTGATGTTACCTGATTTGATTGAATTGTGTGCCTAATGATATATGTGTACAACCTTCGAAACATAGAATAGAGTAAACACAGGTAATGTTACATACAAACTTTAACTATGATATTAATGGTTGTCCTGGAACAAACCTTGATGAAATATTGATAGGTAACAATAGGTGTGGGTGTGTCTTGACTCCACTGGACTCTCTGGGAATGTCAAGTTCCTTAGAGAGCATGATAAATATAAACAGCAGACTTGAATGGATTATACCAGAATTGTCACCTGTCAAGAGGGTTAACAATACCAGGAAAGTAGTCCCCAAAAGTCAGTGTATTAATCTTGTGAAAGGACGACAACTGAATTATGAAAAGTGGAAGAGTAAGGGTTGAAATGATCATGAACGTGAACGCCCACATATTCTAAGAACCCTAATGGTAAGAACCTCCAATGGAGGTGCTCTAAGAACCATAGATATTACACCCTTCACCTTCTTTATTATTTTTTTTTTGAAAAATCTTCACCTTCTTTATCCTCCTTTACTATTTGTAAAAACCATTGTTTATATACATCACAAACAATATATATATATATATATATATATATATATATATATATATATATATATAAGATTTGCAATTATATGAAGAAAGAAATAAAAAACACATTCGCTGCTACTACAATAAGTAAACATAGAAGGTGAGAAACCCTTTTTAATAACTTCAGCTGATCCATCAAGTCTGCTTTCATAACCCTCAACCGTTCTTTTTATATGCTTACGAATACCTTCACATGAATTGCATCAGTCATACCCTTCCTGCAAGGACGGACAACTTAGGTGACATGAAAGCTACGAAAGCAAGATTTAAAACACAGCATCAACTTTTCTGAAATGATTAGCCTATGCTGCAGAAAGAGACTGCAATGTCCCATGGTCCTCCAAAACCTACCAAGACGATTGATAGAGGAGACTGAGTGTCGTATATAACCACCAAATCAGATCATAGAATTAGCCACAGACAGGGTAACTACAATGGAAAACAAAGTGAAAAGATTAAAAATAGTCCAGTCTTACCTCCCTTGGACGATAGCATCCACAAGATGTTTTGTCTGGCCCTGTGAGACTCGTCACTATGAATCCCCTGTTATCATTCTCTTCAAAGACGCTTCTACGATGCCCCTAGTTCCAGATCCAAAAAAGATATTTGGGTACCACAAATCATGATGCAAACAAAATATAGTAATTAAGAAAATAGACTAACAATCCAAAAGGTAAAAAGATCGGAATTATATTATTGTAACAGCAAACTTGTACATACTCAGAAAATACCAAAAACATCAGGAAAATGCGAAGAACCTGTCATGATGATTAAACACTTTAGTTTGTGACAGGTCTGAATTTTGCTGATTAGAGAAGACCAAATTATAAGACAAAAACAAAGCAAAAGCCATATGGGTTGCCTAGCGTCAGAGTTGCAAAATTTGTTGCTTGATTACACTACTGGTAAGTGACTCCCGATTAATGCTTTTTTTCTTTGAGGCAACCGTAGAAATAATTTCAAATTCGTGTTATGCTTCACACGACGAATTGGCCAAGATCTGCCATTTGATGAAGAGCTTCACGATTAATAACAAAATCATATATTAAATCACTAAAATATAAATTAGTAAGTTAATGAAAAACCAGGGGGGGTTCTGAGTTCGTGTTTGCAAGAGCTTGGAGATGTCAAACTTCTGAAGAATTTTTCATAATTTCATCAATCGCAGGAATGGATCTGTGGATCACCGATTTCTGTAGGAAGAGTAAAATCATAAGTCTTTTTAAAAAATAGAGATCGGAAAATATGATGCTTGATAGTGTAAGACGACAATACCTTTTCATCAAAGAGAAGAGAGTGATTAAAGGTTGAGTGGCGGATGGCTAATTGGACTACAACAGCATCGCACGCAGATAGTTCGAAGAAGGATTTTAGGTTTTTTGAGAGAATATAAACTGAGAGAGCGTGTTGGTGTTGCTTGATTCCACTCTCAACCCTCTCCAATTTATAGTGTTTGAGGTGTTTTTCGGATTAGATACGCACAAAGCTAATGCTTTGATTGTAAAAGAGGGAGGCGGAGAGTTCATACGACTCAGACTTTACATGTATATGAATCGTTCCATTTGTCATTACATTTTTCAAAAAGAATAGTCAATTTAGAATTGTTTTGTTTTTTGTAACTGACTTGATTAAAAAATCAAAATTGTATTATAAAATAAATCATGTTTTTTAAATTTAAATAATGAATTTAAAATTTTGTTCAATGTTTGTTTAAGACTGAAACCATTTTGAATATGTTTGATAGTGCAATATTGAACTGATTAAAACAAAATTTGATAATATATAACATAACATGAATTATCGTAACAAAAATATAATATTTTATTTAATTAACATAATTTTAATTTTATTATATTGCTTTTATATTGTTTTTTTCGCACAATAGATATATTGTTAATTATATGAAATTATCTATTTAGTTATGTTGAATTAATATGACATATAAATAATACTGTACCTTTATTTATTTCCTCTAAGTTTAACTATGACTTATTGTTGTTCTGTTGATCTTTAAAAATTTATTTTTGCCTAAATGACTATCAAACCACAAATTATAAAAATTTAATCTGATTTCACATTCGTGTCTTTGCCTTCGTTCTTGAACACTTATAAATTGAGAATTGTGGTGGAATTTGTGTTTGGCATAGCTTACACATTCAGCCACTACTGTATTATTTTTTCAAAATTATGTTTTAAAAAAGTGCAGTCATCATTTTATTTTCGTTTCTAAAGGTATCTCCCAGTATGATAATTGTGAAAGCAGTGTTACTATTACATATTATAGTTGAAAAGAGACAATATTTTTAAACATATAATTTAGTGTGAAAGGTTGTTGAAAATGTTAAAACTTTAATTTTTTTGGTTTAAATGTTTTTTTTTTGGTTTAAATGTTAAAATGTGAAAATTTAATTTATATTGCTTAATGTTGTCTCCAGTAATATAAAATTTTCAATCAAATTCTCTTTTAACTAAACAAAACTATGTAACAGGTATATAAGGCAAAACAAAACTTTTTTTGACCAAAAAAGTGTGATAATCCAAAAAATGAGAAAACACAACATTATTAAGAGCATTTTCAACTATGACATCAAATTTGGCCTTAGAATTTCATTTTTCATCTCCAACTGTCACACCAAAATTTACACCAAAATAATATCTAATATTACTAACTTTTTAATTTTGATAATTTATTATATTAACGATTTTTAATTGATTAATTAAATTTATTTACTAAAATTTGATTATTTATTTTCTGTTTATTTATGTATGTTATTTTTCTTGTAGTTAATTTGTATATTTTTTTATTTAATATCACCCAAAATTTTAATTGTATACATTTAAAAGGAAAAGCATTTTTATTCAGTTACAATTTAATATTACTGTTAATATTCATTTAATTATATTATTACTTAAAATTATAAATAAAATAATATTTTAATATATATATATATATATATATATATATATATATATATATATATATATATAATTTTTAAACATCATATCCAACATTCCGAGGCCAGTTAATTTTTCTTTAGAAATCAGCTTTCTAGATGAAGTGTAGTATATAATGATACAGAACGAACCTGCCTTTGAGCTGGTTGCGTAACAGAACCAGTGGAGGGATGGTTTTTCGCATCGACATCAAGTTAGAGGGATCTCTCATGACTTCTGGGAAAACTTCCATAAGCTTCGCATCTTCATAGTATTGCAATTGGTCATTGTATCTCAGCTCTAGCTCTAGCTTTCGGCTACTACAAAACATATACAGAAGTGGATCTCATGTTTTCACCTAGTAAAATATCAAGATAAGTAATATGACCATACGTAATATGGATCGCATAATATGAAATTTGTATATGTCACGACTCATCATGACATGTATCTAAACTGAATCTTACATGGCGCAGAACAGCGTGTGGATTTTGATGCTTGTTTTAACCTGACCACTGAACAACATCCATTAAAATATCCCAAATGACATGCACAACCTCATTCTCTAGGATATTAGCATAATAGCATATATTACCAGCTGTTTCACTCCACACTAATTTCTTCAGTGACGATGCTTGTAAAATGGTTTTGATTGCCTTCAGCTTCACCAAAACATTTTCTTTGAATGGCTGAAATACATTGAAACCATTTCAGTTCTCAAACTATGCAGAAAAAGTATTCATATACAAATTATACTAAACCCAAGTTTCCTTACTTTAACAGTAGTCAAAGTGTACAACACTTAGCTACTTGAACCCAACCATCTACATAAATTATCATCATCATTTCCAAGTAAGCAATTCAACTCTTAGCCTTGGTCCAACCATGGTGCTTTTAAAGACTCAACGTCTTCCAATTGAGATCAGCTTGGTTTCAAAAAGCTCAAGTTATTTTCCGTGACGTGTATGGAAAACATAACTCCTTTACTATCAAACTCTGTTACATTGTCAAATTTACAATAGAATTTTGGAAATCAATCAAATAAAAAATAAGATACTATGGTTAAACTTGTAACTTACAACTTCTCTAGGCTCTTCAGGTCTTCATCTACAACACAAATCACCCAAAGGTGTGAAAACGTAGTCATAACTCCAATCATAGCAGTGAAATCCATATTCTCTCCTCGGAATATCAACAAATATCCAGCATATTCAAAAGAGGGTTAAACTCAAACACTCTAGCCAAATTCTACAGAAAGGATTTTAAGAAACAAAGATTGGCAGAGAAGTTTTGTATACCATTCGATACAGGCGCTGTGGATATGGACAACATTTGAACCGGCATTCCTCTTAAATAATGCAGCTTTTTTCCAGTGGTCTAAAAAAATATTGATAGAACCAACTGAATAAACCTCACAACAACAAAATGTCAGTTTTTATAACAGAAGACATGAAAAAGACTTTTACCTCAGATACCATATCAGTTTGGCAGAATTCACTTATCGCTATTTTAGATGGGGTCATATATGGTGGTGCGTAAGCCAACACCTGATATAAGATTTCAATTAAACACATAATCCATGACCTATTGCTAAAGCAAGAAAGGGTGAACTACAAAGAAATCTCAGAAACTTATCAAACAAAAGAATCAGGCTAGAAAGAGTTTTTTATCTTATACCTGATTTAAAAAGTTCCACTTGATGCAGTAGCTCATATCCGTTTAAAAAAAGTTTCACTTGTCAGATAGGGAATCGAATGGTTCATATCAGGGTTTATGTACAAATGAGGCGAGTCAGATACATATATATTTATGTACAAATGAGGCGAGTCAGATACATACATATATATATATATATATTGTAGAGATGAGAGAATTAAAGGATCTTTTCCATTGGAGGGTTACTAAAATAAAGAGAGCTTGAAAGAATGAAAGTGGAGAAGGAGCAATATTATACATATACCAACCCATATAAGATGATATATATATAGAAATGTTTGATTGATTGGACTATAGTCCAAAAGAGCGACATAGGCTCATCTCTTGCCGGGAATTTTGAGTCGACGCTCTTAATTCTTTTTGGTTTGCAGGAGACTTTTCAAGTTAGTAAGCATGTCTGGTGCTCTTGAGGAACTGTACTATCGTGGAAAGACATCCTTTCCAAAAAGATAATTATTCAGGTGACTGGATCAAGCACCTGAAACTTATTATTTGAAAGTTACGATTTTTGCAAAACTAATCTTTTATTGATCTGTCTCTTCTACTTCTTCTGTGTAGGCTGGTTTTGAACAAGAAGATATTAGACATACAATTGCACGAGCTGGTATCTCGACATGGCGCTGTAACTATTTATTACTTTTACTTATGTCAGTTTTAATTTCTTTTTTAATTGGGAAAATTTGGATTTTTATCTCATCCTAAACCAACCTGACTAGCAGGGGAAGAATGTCAATCAACAGAACCCAAATATTCTATGATCACCAGATGATGCTGAAAAGTTTGCATTGTGGCTGATTATTAGTTAAATTTTTTTACAAGTTTGGAACTAATATATTTTCTGATTGGAACATTTGTTTAGAGAAGCTAGACAAATGGTTCTTAGTCAAATATTGTTTTCCCACTCTTTCAAAAGAAGTAAGTCGCATCTAAAATGCTTTGAAGTCTATCTCTTTTTTTTCTTTGTTCTTTAGTGAGTGTCATCAAGATGATGCTAATCTTCCAGATTGTGGTAATGTATTTTTTACTATAGTTGCTCATGTTTCCCTGTTGAAACCTTTAAAGAGATATATGCCTAGAGGATGTTATTCTGAGGGCTGTTCAAATGGAACAGATAGTTGAGAAGGTAAGAATCCAGTCACCTTTTCAAGTCATAGTTCACCATTCTTTACATATCATCAAGTTTCTACCCAGTTTCTCTGGTGCTCCACACATCTGAGAGACATTGCAATACTCTGTTTGTTTTCACAGGTTTGTGAGGAGCGGCTCTTAATACTGGAGTTTCAAAGATTTCCGTTTATTTTTACGAGCAGTTTTATTTTTTCAAAGGTTGGAAATTGACGAATACTGTTTGTTTTACTTCAAGAAGTTAAACCACAAAATGTCACGCTTAAACTATAAACAGAGATTCTGACCCAAAAGAAAAACTATAAGCACGGGTAAATGTTATGAAAAATATATGATAATTTCATAAGAAACAAAACCAAATTTTAAGTAGGCCCTAAGCTGTCGCTTCTCTTGCTTCAGCGATAGGCGACCCTGGGTCTGTAGCAGAGAGAATGTGAAAGATGATATATCATATATCATTCATCTTTCATTGTTTATTGTGCTAACTAAGCACATGTGAGAGGATTAGTCTTCATGGGATCGTCAAAAAAATTTTGTTTTATTTTTCGCTTTTACAATGAAGTTCCGAAGGAGAGATATTGGATATTATCATTGTATTAAGATTTGTAAACATGTGTTACATATATATTTCTTTGTTCTTAAAAGGAAAAAAACTAGGTGCTCATATGAATAAACTAACCTGTCAGAGCAGTTATAAGCTGATCAACTATTACCTTTCTGTGGTCAATTAAGAAAAATATAAAAAAGGACAAGGAAAATGGAAGATATTCAGAAAATTGAAGTTGCGACCTTTAGCACCTAAATGAGTTCTACATCACACCAAATAAGTAGAGAATGAATGTGAGGGAAAATAAGAAGGCAAAAAAAAACAAAGCAAAGATTAAACAGAAATTGAACCTAATAACTAAAAAAACCAAAATTCACAAACTAACAAAATTCCATTCTCTATCCTCTTTTCTCATCCAATCTCTTTCTACCGTCTCTCTAAAAACTAATTTTGTTTTTGGTTATTTAATAAATAACCCCAAGTTTAAACTATATTTCCCGTATTTAGAGTTTTAGTCATATTAGTTATTTTTGGATTAAAAGTGAAATAAATTTTATAGTAACACATTATCTGTTAAATGAGACAAATATAGATTTCATATTTCAACTACAGAAATATTTATTTTAAAATAATAAACCTGAAAAATTAGATGTAAGTTAGGCTCAACATATATTTTTATATAATTTTCAGTTTTAAATATATAAGATATGTACAGGTATTTATGAAATTATATTTGGTTTTAGTTCAACTATTTCTAAAAAAAATTCTGATTTGATATTTTTTAGGTAAATTATGATAGTTATACAAGATAATTTGAGTTTTCAGATAACATACCAGGTAATTCAAGGTTTTCATATAGAAATGTGGGTAAACTACATTCCTCATATTTAGTGTGGTAGTCGTATTAATGTATGGATTCAAAATTGAAAATCTGTTTTATAATAACACAAAATGTGTGTAAATGGAAAATATTAAAATTTATATTTCAATTTAAATCAAACAAAAACAGAAAAAGATAGAAAAATGAGACAAAACAGGTTAAAATAGATATGTGGAACATTTTAAAAATTTATCTGAATTCCAAATAAAACAATTAACATATTGGGACAAAAAATGAAAATTTTAAAACTTTAAAAGCATATAATCTGCGCGTAGCGCGGACACGGACCTAGTATATTGGATGACACGATATTTTGTGTGTTAAGCTTCTCTTGTACCAAGTATACTAGATTTTGATCCGCGTTTTAAGAGCACCGGATATTTTAGGTTATAAAAATCTAACAAAAACATATCAAGCGTTTTGTTAACGCGAATCAAAAGATGAAAACCTCCCCATTTAGGTACGTCTCATTTTTTTGTGCTACAGGTACGTCTCATTTAACCCCATTAAATTAGAAGCTTATCTCATAATTTGTTGATATGTTTGTACATTAAATTTTGAAAAAATATCATATAACATGTATTACGTAGACCACATGATGATGAAAAAATTATTATGTCAGAGGTATTCTGCAGTATAAAAATACCCAAATATTGCATGAACATATATTTTTGTGATCTTAGTGAAAAAAAATCATGTTATTATAATGTAGATATAAAAACTCGAGATAATAACCTTAAATATAATTGAAAATCAATATATTTAAATATGAAAACAGAAATAATAAGTGATCTACTATTAAGATCACTGAGAGAACCAGACTGGGACTCACTTGGGAGGAAGTCCCACATCTATCCCTATATATATTACTGTTTAACTTGTGTGGTTTTTCTTTTGTGTGTTTGATAAGTGTGTTTAAAATTTTCAGGTGATTCTCCACTTAATCAAAGAAGAAAGATGGCCATCCAGCAAACCTACAAGTGTTAAAATTATTCAACTCCATCTAGCAACTCCAAGCTAAGTGTCTCTACAACCATTGGAAATATATAGTTTTCATGTTTGTTTCTTCTAGACCTCTTCTTTCACCTTGCTCTCACACAAGAGACTGTGTGAAGTAAGTGTGGGGGGGAGAGTCTACTTATCTCACATGTTTTCTGTTTTGTTTACTTGTCATAAGCATTGCATATCCATTTGCATAGAAAATCCATAAAAATTTGCAAAATTCCAAAAATTACAAAAAAAAAAAACATTTAGTTATATCATTTGCATCTTTAGGTTTGAGTCTAGATCATATAGAATGCATAGGTAAAATCCTTACAAAGGACTCATGCAATGAACTCATTGTTGATACCCTTTTGAATCATAATAAGTAGCTTGAGCTTCTTCTGAATTTCTTGTAGACTTCGAGCCTTGAAAACTCCTCTTAAGACTCATTGAATCTTACTCTTTGAAACCAACTCCGATCTTAGTTGACTTAAATGAACTTAATGCTTCTTGCTTATGGTCTCTTGAGTACTAAATCATGGCTTTACACACACTTGAGCTTGTATAAACCGTTTTACCAATCTTTTTGACAACTCAAGTGGTAGTCCATACCCTAAACCCTTCCCTTCTTTCAAACCATCATTAATTGTTGAGTGAGGTCTTTTTGTGAAAGCTTGTCATGTGCAAAATCTTGAAAGTATTAGGAGCGACATTGATTTGTTCTCATCTCTTGCTAGCATTAGGACCTCTTTTGGGCTAGCAATCAAGAGATATACATATTATTACATAGGGTTACTAATAATTATTTTGATCACCAACCCATTCTGAGAAAATAGCAATATTATACATATACCAGTATGACATTATTCAAACTAATTATATATATATATATATATATATATATAATGCAAATACACCAACTTAGATGGAGAAGAACAAACGAAATAAAAAGATAAATGTCCTAATATCCTTAAAAGTTATAAATTTAATGGGTTTCAAGCCAAAAGAAACATTAACAAATTTTTTTTTTTTAAAAAACTGTTAATTTAAAATTTATTTTACGTAAACTTAAATAAGTGTGGTAATAAATATAATCATTCAATCAAAAAGTAAATATATTCAGATTAAACTAATTTTAAATTATTTTAATATGTTTGTTCATCAGGTGATATATAATTTACAATAATAAAATAACAAATTTTGAATAGTAAAAATTTCAAGATAAAGAATATATATATCTTAACTAATAATTTAGTTAACTTTTTATTAATCTTACTAATACCCTATATAAAATTTCAATAAAAACAAAAAATTATTTTAAATAGTTTTAAATTTGCATTTACTTTTATAATTCTATAACCAGTTCCAATATATATCATATTGTTTATTTATAGAATAAATATAAAAATTAAATTAAATTAATATTATAGGAAAAAATCCGGGCGTAGGCCGGAAAACCCCCTGGTTCATTTAAAATGGCATTAGAATGGATCCTTTTTGAGTTGATTCGAATTCTTTCAATACAATCAACATTCTAAACCACCAAACGTTGCTAAACCGGTACGATTCAATTGGACTTTTCTTACCGAAGGGCATAGTTGTAATTAGCCATAAGTTATAGGGCCGAGTATAGCCCCGTCTCTTTTAGGTTTCGTTATTTCACAGGCCACAAGGAACCTAAATCTCACTCCTTCCCTCTCCGCCGGCGGTGAAACCATGTCGCACTTCGGAAGGTCAGGTCCGCCGGACATCAGCGACACCTACTCTCTTCTCGTCCTCAACATCACTTTCCGTAATAATATCTCTCTCTCTCCCTCTATTTGTAACACTGTTCATGGTTATCGTGGTTTCTGAGAGATTTAGGGTTTTTGTTGTGTAGGCACGACTGCAGATGATCTTTATCCTCTATTCGCGAAGTATGGGAAAGTCGTCGATGTCTTCATCCCCAGAGATCGAAGGTCCAATTTCGTTCTCTCTGTGAGAAATTAGGGTTTCGTTCTTGTCTCTATTTAATTTGAATCAGCTCAGTATTGTTATGTGATTCAGGACTGGTGATTCGCGTGGGTTTGCATTTGTTCGATATAAGTATAAAGATGAAGCTCACAAAGCTGTGGAAAGGCTTGATGGTAAACTTATCAATATCTTTTTCCTTTTTGTACTTTGTGAGTGTGTGTAAATGTTCAGTTTCATGAAAGGTTAAGTCTTTCGTTGCAGGACGAGAGGTTGATGGCAGAGAAATCACTGTTCAGTTTGCTAAATACGGCCCTAATGCGGAGAAGATGTAAAGCTTCTTTCTTTTTGTATTTGATTATTAAGAGTTTCTTACGCTTATTGCCATTTGATTTTGGTGTGATATTTAATTATACTCTTAAAATAGTAGTTTTTTATTTGAGTCATTATGATTTAATATAACTTTTAGTTATTTTAATATAGTATTGCATATTTAGATATAAAGGAAAATAGTACCTGTAAGAATTTAAATAATGTAGACATATTTTCTTTGTTCGGTTTTCTTCATCCCATGTTAAGATGCACCTAACTTTGATGGAGGTTTTTGTCATGTTCCCAATCAATATTATTAAAAAGGAAATATTGTCAACAATTACCTCTATAACTACTTGAAATATTACTTTAATATCACTTGACCTACTTTAAATAAATTAACTGCATATATATTCTATAACCTCCCCCTCACTTTACTTCCTTTAATATTAGGATCCGCTACTTTCATTTAAAAGTAGATGATATTCAAGTATTACATCGTATATTTGCCGCATAAGAAAAAATATGACCATATGACCATCAGTTATTCGACTATATAACTATTTTTTTTTGTGCACTCCAACTCATCACCTATAGACTAAAGGAGAAGGACAAAAACCATTAAACTTTTGGACTACAATATAATTAAGAAAGACATCTATATATGGATAAACAAACAAATGAACACAGAGAAAGACGATATATAAAAGCAGATTAACTTCGAAAGGAAATAGCTTACTATGATAAAATATTGGCGCCATACACATTAAAAAGAGTGTGAGTTATGAGTGTTTATTGAGAATCTATGCAGTAAGAAAAGCTTCCTTTAAATTGTTATGTTAAACAACTCCTTTTGGTTTGATCAAAAAAAAAAAACAATTCCTTATGGTTGTTTCTGAAATCACTATGAAGCTGCTTTCCTTTTTCCCAGTTATTGGTCTTTCCAGTTATTGGTCTGAGATTACAAAATTTTTAACTATGATCTTTAAGCATAAGAATTTTTTTAAAATTTTGAATAATTCGGATAATCTTTAAAGTTTTGAATAGACAAAGATTTGGGTAATTCAATTAATAAATAGTATTTTTTATTATATTTGGTCATTTATAAATTAAATATAATCAATATTTGTAGGTATATAAACAATCGGTTCACGATTTGGTTTCGGTTCAGTTTTGGATAATTTTTAAAATTTAGGATAAAAAGTAAACAGGTAATTCTGTTAATAAATAGTATCTCTAATATATAGTTATTTGTAAATTAAATATAGTTAATATTTGTAGATATATAAACATTTGGCTCTTAGTTTGATTCGGTTCAGTTTTTGTTTTATGGTTCGAGATATATGATATGTTTGGTTATTTATGTATTCGGTTTGGTTTTGGTTTCATTTCTTTGGTTTTCAATAAATGTATCCACATCTATACAATATCTTATATATAAATTCATATAAAAATAACTTTTTTAATTCCAAAAATAATTGCACAATTTGAAGGTTCAGGTCAAATTCTAATATACATACAAAGTTTTTTTTTTGCTGGTATGAATATACGTAAAAAGTTGTTTCATCGTTTTCTTGAAGCTTCAAATAACTTTTAATGATTTACCGAGATAAAATCTTGACTGATTTTAAGGTGATAACTAATCTTTCTGTTAAATAGTTATTTTTTGTTTTGCATCGTTTAATAGATATATTAAACATTGCATATGGTTATTTGATATACCAAAATGTTTTATTTATAACTGAGACCATGGGAAAAGGAATAGATGCTAAATACATTACTTGAAATTAACCTTGGCATCATTTTTGCTACATGCGAATTATATTTATATTTTATATTAAGTATTTTATTGGTCTTTAACATTTATTTTAATACTATTCTGAGTTGTAATGTATTTATATTATTTTTATATTATATATTTTTTTTTCTTATTGTGTTCTTTTCTTACATATGTTTTAGATTAAATATTTTTAGCCTTTATTTTAAGAACCTGCCTTACTAAAATTAAAGTTATGTTGTACAAACAAAATTATGTAGTTATTAAATTAAAATATATTTAAAGTATAAATTAAATATAGTATAGATATTTTAATTAATATTTAATTTATTATGTTTGTTAATTTTTATAGTTAATAGTTAATAATCCACATCTACATATTTTTAATAAAAAATCCTGAGAAACTAAAATATTTTTAATGTTGGTGGGAAAACTAACATTAATCGAAAACTAAAGTAGACTAAAGTTTTTCTCCGCGCTACGCGCGGTTTATACTTTTAAATTTATTAATTTATAATTTTTGATATTATGTCAAATTTTTTGTTTAAGTTTGTATTTTTATATATTTTATTTCTTAAATAATTTTCGTTATAAAAAATTGGAGTATGACTTGTTAAAAAAACTATTTTGTACAACATATTTTTTTGGTATTATAAAATAGACTTTATAATTCATACGACTCAGAATTGAGTAGACAACAACTCCACGAGATAACCCAGTTTGTAAGATCTCAGAGATTTTAACGAGTTTTAACCTTTATGGTAATGATAATCCTAATATGGGCTTTGTTGTTTATATCTACAAATGGTTTTTGTGTTGGTAGAATTAGGAGTTGATATCAATCTCTGGAACTACCGTGAACATGTAATAGCTCTCTACAGACGACTTTGATGCAAGCTCTCTACCGTCCAACAGCGAGAGATCCTCAAGCTCTGCTCCTCATTTGGAGATCAATGAAAGTAAAATAATTATCAATTGAAAATTCGACTTTTGATTCTCCAACGCTTGATCTTATCGATTTTTAGCCTCATGCAATGGATATTAAGTAAATTCTCATTTTTTTTATCAATTTGGTCAGAAGATCTTTAGTCTGCCCCGAGAAAGATCCGCAAAACTTCAATCCGTTTTAAAAGTCTTTCCTTTTTGTTATCCCTCAGGAATTGAAAGCGATGAGGAGATACGGAGAGTTCCGGAGTTTGGTGGAGAAGCTACTGGAAAAGAAATTTCCGGACGGGAATCTGGAACGGGAACCAGTCAGGACCAGACACAAATAAGAGTCGGAGGAGAGGGTCAAAGGAAGCGAGGGAGGACTCCGGCTGAGAAAGAGACCAAGCGGCTAAAGAGGTACCCAGTTTTTTATACTTTTTACAATTATTATTGTTTAGAGGGTGGTAAATAAAGGTTGGTTGTGTGACGGCGATTGTTTGGTAATTTTGTGTGAATAAAAAAGGTTGTTGAGGAATAGAGTTTCAGCACAGCAAGCAAGAGAGAGGAAGAAAGCTTACTTGGGTGAATTGGAAAACACAGTGAAAGACTTGGAGAACAGAAACTCTAAACTTGAAGAGAGACTTTCTACTTTGCAGAACGAGAACCAGATGCTTAGACAAGTACGCTTTTTATCTATCCCTCGCCGTTAGACTTCAACATATCACATTGCTGGAATTAAACCATCAATTTTCAAGCCTTAGGGACCCGTTCATCGAATTAAATACTAAGTAGCCTAAGATAAGCTTGAGATTAGTTCACAAATATATTTTTAGATTTCCAATGGTTTTAGGAATACGCTCATTGACTGTGATCTATGTGGATGGTTCGTTTGTGTTATGTATTTGGTTTTGCTGTTCAAGTGTTGGAGAAGATGAGAATTCAATGTTATGATTGAGAAGTTTTTACACTCTTCTGTTATTGATGCTAGCAATATTTGGAACCGAATAGAAAGCAGAACATAAGCCAGTGTATCGCATGACTGAGTTGCAGTCTCTCCTTTATCCCCTCTTTCTCCAGGAACTCAGAGGTTCCTTCCCCTTATTGTGGTTATTTTTGTTATATGTGAGAAAATTTGCAGCAGGATCATGCGAATGTGACAGATGGAGAAGTGAACGAGTCCACCATAGTTCATCTTCTTGATCCACGTAGCTTCTTTGGAAAAATCAAAGGCTCCTGTACAGTTGCAAAGTTTGCGGAGAAGCCTAGGCGACTTCTGAATTCATTTGATAGGCAAGATTACTAGAGAAGTCTCTTTCAATGAATCTATGGCACCAAGGTTGAAGGATTTTGAAAGCAAGAGAGGTGAAGGTCATTGCATATAAGTGTTTGCTGAGCTTATGTGTTGGAAGATCAACACCTTGATAAGTTGGTTATTCATGGCGTGGAACCACGAGTTACTGCAGGTACCAATATCAATCCGAAATTGATTGGTATGCAGGTCTCGGATTAGTGATATGATTTACACTCTCATACATAGCACTTTTGCATACTAAATCTTTTACCTAATTGCAGACGTCTTTTCCTAAATCCAGCCTCAGTAACACTTTTCTACTTTGCCGGCGAGTGCGAGGTCAGCGAAAGTTGCGTCAAGGGGTAAGAGTATATGAATTTAGTTTTTATATCATTTTTGTAAAGATCATGTTATGTGTAGACCCATCATTTTTCCTTTTATTCATGTTGGTGAACATTGATTCTTCCTTTACTTCCAAAAAATTTACAGTTGTCAAGAAGGTTGAATCATTGACTGTTTAGGAACTGAATTAATTTGTCCTCAACTCCGCTCCGCATGTAAACCTTTGTAATGAAAACCATCCTGTTTACTAGCGGCCTCTGTCACACTGCTGTTGCTGTCAATACCACGGGAATCACTGCAGAAGTGCAGGTTAAAGATAATGGTCCGGGGTCCGGCTGTAAGAGACAACGTTCCTTTCGAGGAGTCCCCTGTTGAAGATTGTGGACACTCAGCAAAGAAGCCACGTAATGGTTGAACTCCAGAGGATTAAAGTGAAAAATGGAGTTGTGGTTTCACAACTGCTTCTAATTTTACCTTAAATTCCCAGCGTTTAATAAGTTGTCATTGAACTATATTGCAATGTTTCTGTTCATCTTTTGTTTTTTAAAAGTTAGTCTTCATGGCATTTGCACAGAGTTTTAGTCTCATGCCTTTAAGATTGTTGTTACACTCGAACACAAGCTTATCATAATAGTATCATTTTATGTTTACTATACTAATTCTCAGCTGCAAGGCAGCATTTTGAACCACAATTAATCTTTTAGAATATTAGTCATTTTTTTGGTAAACGTTAATATTTATCCCATTATACAACCTTCGTTTGTCAATTATTCCTTTAATGTCAATTATTCCTTTATGTCAATTATTTCTTATAAAGTTTCAATTAAACACTAGATTTGCCTGTATTATTCTTATTTCCTTTTAACAACCTCAATTTGTCAGGTCCATGTAACAATATTTTCTTTACTCCTTTAAGTTTTCCGCACTTGGGACAAAACAATGTTATCAATATTGAATATCAAATCCTTGACACATAATTTTCTGGCATCTTCTCTGGCTTAGGTAAAACGTGGTATTGAAAATCCTGTTTGAAAGATTGAAAACACAAAATAGATTAGTTTGCAATTTATGTTACTATTACAAAAAAATGACAAAATTTATACTTTTCTATTAGCCTCACTCTTTTCTAAAATAATGTATTTTCTTGCAAATTTTCTTATTGTTAAATATATTACCTACACCAAAATACAAAATAAAAACCGCCAAGATACCAGCAACCGTCAACGAGAAAAACTAACATGATACAACGTTTTACCGGCACGTTACATTACATGACTAAAATTCATCATCTACAGTCACCCCAGTAAAATTCATACAAACATAACAATCACACAAACATCAGATGACAATACAATCACAAGAACACTAATAAATCCTCATAGTGAAATAGCAAAACAATCATTATTATTAAATTATTTTCTAAATTATAAAATTAAAATAATCCACATAATATACATATAAATTACATAAAATAACATGATTTTAAAATAAACAAAACAATGTAAATCATATAAAATATTAATACTCATGCATTGAAATCTTATTTCGGACTCTCAAGATTTAAATATCACAAATTAAATAATCCATAAAACTGAGTAGGAGTTTCTTTTTAAATGCATATATAAAATACAATTAGTGTATGTATATAGAAGATTAAATAATAGTGTTTGTGAAAACTATATTCTATCAATACTGTGATACTTTGAATTTTCATCATTTCTTCTGATGGCATACCAAATAAATTTGTAAAGATTAACTTTATGTTAAAACATCCCGGCTAAGGTTTTTCTAATTTTAGGAATTTTTCAATTTTCTTCTCGCTTTTTTTAGCTCCAATTCAAAATAATTTTTTAAAATCTTAAATAAACAATGATATTAACATATTTAGGCAAAAAAAATATGATTGTGTTCTTAATCTTAGCATACACACAAAATTGAAAGTGTTGTGAAATATAAATACCAGAAGATGAAAGTTATATATATTGATTTATTATAATAAAAGAAAGAATGAGTGATGTGACGTGAGGTGAGAGGAGAGACTTTTGTGAATGTGCTGGAAATAAAACGAGAGAGAGATATCAAGTTTCTTTCTTCGTAAAATTATATCATCACGTACAACTCTTCATCTCTATTTATAGTCAAAAGACTATTACATAACTCTGACACCTGTAGAATGACTAAGACAAAATCTGAAGAGGTTATACATGACTCATACTCATAAGAGAGGAGGACATCTGGCTCTTTAAATGGATAATCATTATTCTCATCATTATCTTTTAACACTCTCCCTTAATTATCCATTTTGTATTACGTAATACGTACTGCTTCGGTTGAATGATTTTGAAAATAAGATAGGTGAAAGTCATTGCATATAAGTATTTGCTGAGCTTATGTGTTGGAAGATCAACCAGTTACGTATGCGCTCTCCAAAGGATGTGAAAGAACGTCTGAATGTGCAGTTTCAAGTTGAAGAATGTTGCTGGTGGTCTTACAAAATAATAGTATAAATTAAATTAGTTTCAACAGTTATATTTGTTTCTATTTCTTGACCGAGAACTTAAAAAACATATTTGATAAACATATGTAACTGTTTGTGGAATTAAGAATTAATAAATAATTTCATGATATCGTATCTTCGTCGTTTCTGAATAACATAAGATTGATAAACAACATTACTGTGCATACTGCTATTAGATTTGAGTACCGAATCATATTTGTTCTCCGTAATATCAAACTATTTAATTAAAATAGAATATGTTCAAGAGTTCACTAAAATAGCTTTTGTACATGCCAAATACGAATTTGGTTATATATGATTTTAATTTGTCCAAAAAAATTTGTCCAAGTAAGAGTTGTATATGATTTTAATATTTTGAGAATTGACAGCTACCAAATGAGTTTTTTTTTCATCAAAATAGTAGAATTCTTTCATTCTCTCTTTATATTTCTTCTCATTTTCATTTCGTTTGATTTTTTAATTATTAGGATACTTTGATTTTTTATTGTCTTGAGATATTTTATGAGATGTTTACAGAGACCATTATCAATGGTTCACTATATTTTTCATCAAAACAGAGTTGTTCTATAATAAAATTGGATCTACTCCAATAGTAATATATTTTAGAATAAAAGATAAAATGATGAATGAAAAATAAATGAGTTATTCTATTTATAGAGTAAATCTATTTTTTACTCTATTATACAATGAAAAATAGAGTACAATTAGAAGATTTTTACTCGAGATGCTCTAATGTAATTGGAAAAAAAAATTCAATAACCCCCATTTTATTTTTCATGTATACTTCTAAAAAGATTATTTTTCTTGGTAAGAACTTAAACCTTAGCCACTAAATATAAAATATGAATTAAAAGATAGAATGAACAAAGGAGTTATAAAATCAACATTTTAAATTATTGAAATTTTAACCTATTTTCTTACTGTGATATATTTTAAATAAATTATTTTATCATTACTTTACGTTTTGCGTACTAATAAAGTATATTTTATTTTAGTAATTTATATTTATCATAGTTTCCAACATATACTATATATTAAATATAATAACATAATATTTTAAAATAAATTAAATTTTTGTGAAAATAACCCAAAACAAACAGATAGCCAAACCGATTAACAAACCATAACTACCAACTGGTCAACCAGTGTTTGAAAATCTTATAAGGACTAAAGTTTAAAGTTGATTGACATTCTTCTGGATTAGCTTTCTTGAAAAAGCTTTGTTGCACTCTCATATTTTTCATTAGCCTTGTTCATCTTTTTCTCCAACTTAAGCAACGAACACCTCTCCTCCACTATCTCATTTTCAACCCTTCTCACTCTGCCTCTTGCTTCTTCTAAGTTTCTCCACTTCCCTTCTTCGTGTTCCCTTACTGTTATCGGGAAATGAATCACCGGTTTGCTGACACAGCAAAAGAATCAAGACATCAAGTCACAAACAAAAAAACGCTAACTTGGAAAAGAAACGACATGGTCAAGTACCTGCACCCTGGATATATAAACTCTTTTCCTTTTGCTATAAATCCATCTAACGATACTGCACCATCACCATTGATGTGTTCAAGAGCCTCTTCAGCCTGTGCTTGGGTCTCATAAACATGCAACTTCCCGAATAGACCATAGAACAGCGTTTCCCTAAGCCCATGACCCTCGTATGTTTTGATAATTAGCTCCTCCTCAGCCAGGTTGATCATGTTCACTTCATAGCCTTGGAAACCCGGTATGGGATCTCCACCGGGTAGCTTTGGATAATCCATGGCTAGTTTCCTCTGGGGATCATTCTCCACAACTCCACCAATCCAGGGACTATATGTTTGGAAGAAAAGATCATCAAGAAACAACATTAGGGTTTAGCAAAATAAAACTTATAAGGTACGTTACCTAGTTGCACCAAGGCATAGAACACGAAACCGATTGGTAATTGATCTTTCGAGCCTAGCTGCTTCGGCTTGAAGCTTGAGATCACTGCCTGGACTAAGTCTTGGTGATTTGCATACCAAAGCTAGCACTGTGTCTTCTCCCAAATACTCAGACAATACCCTGCCATACTCATACCAAGTAACATAAGATACTGAAATTTTTGTCCTAAACTTAGACAATATGATCAATTATAGAGATTGATGTTACCTGCTAAGGGAGGTTGAGGCAACTGAACCAAGAAGCGCTACAATGCCAAACACTCCTTGCTTTGACAGAAGCAGAGTCTTTGGAGCCGGAGAATTTCTGTATAAAGAACAGAAAACTGATGCTGCATTGTTATGATGCTTCTCTTCTATGTGTTTCATCATTGATTCCTTGGTTGATAGACACTCTGGGAACGCCACACCGAGAGGTTCCAGAGAATCTGAGACAGAGGCACCAAGAATATGATACGGTCAAATAAAACATTATGTTAAGCTCTTTAACTAAGTTTGAACAACTACAGCTACCTTGCATGGCACTCAAATTTTGCACAGCCTGTTTTGTTCAGCTTCCAAACACCTGAGACGCTCATTTACTTCTAATATGCTTTCACTGTAACTATCGAGCTTTGCATTTAGTATCTGCAGGAAAAGGAGCATTTTCAAGCAAGGAGCTGAGGCAAGAACTTGGAACGCAAGTTACATCATTCTAATTTTTTATGTGTGGCTTAAATGGGTAATGATCATACATACCTTCTTCTGAGCCTGCTAAAAGATAATAAAGGAAGCAATTTTGTAAGTTAAAGTGTATGATACCAAATACAAAAACCTTCACAGAAGGAAAAAGCAAGGAAGCAGTGTGTTCTTCAATGGATGAATCGAGGAGTAACCGATAAGCTTTCCTCACACAAGCCCACGTACCTATAGGACTGAAGGTGAATTTGGAAATCCTGTTTTAAATGTCTTCGACGATTCTCTCATGTCCTCTTCCAATAAAACTTCTTGAATCCTGCACAAACTTCTTGCCTGCAGACGCACACATGATATTCTGAGTTTGAATTTGTCTATGAATTAAATATTTTGTTCTTTAAATGTAATACATGAAAATGCAAAAAGAAAAAACAGATTTGGTAACTACCCGCAAAGTAGAATAGGCATTCCGCATTAGACTGAGATAGACTTCTTTCGGATAAGATTGAAACATACTGAAGAATCTTATAAACCTGTCTAAACAAAAAAAAAAAAAATCTTGTTCAAAGATGAAAATCATCAATAAAGATAGTGAAGGATTGGTACAACAAAGATTTAAGACCGAAATATTATAGCTGCTACAATCTTAATATAGACAGTGTGAAATCATGAGGAGGATCAAATGAGTGTCGACTATCAAAACTTATTGATGGGCATATCATACTGAGAGTAAGGATGATCTGTTTAGTATCTGTGCGACTCGGTCCCAATAGTTGAAAAGCACACCTCTCGAGTTCACAACTTTAAAGTAATCCTTAGGAAGAGCCGTAAGCAAACCTAAATACCAATCACATGAAGAGAAGAAACACACATTGGTCCATCTTTTAATTAAAGAATGAAGCAAGCAAGAACATGAAGCCTAGGAGCTTAACAAAAACTGAAAGAAATTCTTACCATCACTAAGATTGTCGGTACGGCCAAACTTGTAACTGACATAACCAACGTCTCCAAGTCTCTCCGCGTACAGATGAGGAAGCTCTTCGTTCTCAACCCAAAAACTCTTAAATCAATGACAACAACAGAGGAATCAAAAACAAAGTCGAACATTGGTCAAAATCTATAAAGGAGATTCGTGGAACCACCTGCAAACTTTTGTCATGTCTACAACTCGAATGTCCAAGTTACAACACGATACCATCATCTACATGGAAGAGAGCTACCGAGACGGTGAAGACGAAGTGGAAGCGTCGGGTGTTGGTTTGAAGTAATTCTCCACAAATAAATGGTATCAATTGATAGATAGAGAGAAGAGAGGGAGGTAGAAGGAAACAATAAAGAAGAGAGGACTAAGCAGTAACGGAGTTACAGAGCAATCAGATTGAAGAATAAGTGGAAGAGACGGAAGATGAACTCTTTACGCTTCAGACAAAATTAGGGTTAGGCGAGACTGGGCTCGACTTGGGCCAGTTTCGAGCTTCACTCAACCAAAGGAAAAAATTACGTGGCAAAAATGTTGTTTCCTATTGGCTAATTATTTTAAATGACGTGGACAATCTCTTCTTTGAGGATATTCTTCTTTTAATATAGGTTAGATACTCAGACAATACCCTGCCATACTCATACCAAGTAACATAAGATACTGAAATTTTTGTCCTAAACTTAGACAATATGATCAATTATAGAGATTGATGTTACCTGCTAAGGGAGGTTGAGGCAACTGAACCAAGAAGCGCTACAATGCCAAACACTCCTTGCTTTGACAGAAGCAGAGTCTTTGGAGCCGGAGAATTTCTGTATAAAGAACAGAAAACTGATGCTGCATTGTTATGATGCTTCTCTTCTATGTGTTTCATCATTGATTCCTTGGTTGATAGACACTCTGGGAACGCCACACCGAGAGGTTCCAGAGAATCTGAGACAGAGGCACCAAGAATATGATACGGTCAAATAAAACATTATGTTAAGCTCTTTAACTAAGTTTGAACAACTACAGCTACCTTGCATGGCACTCAAATTTTGCACAGCCTGTTTTGTTCAGCTTCCAAACACCTGAGACGCTCATTTACTTCTAATATGCTTTCACTGTAACTATCGAGCTTTGCATTTAGTATCTGCAGGAAAAGGAGCATTTTCAAGCAAGGAGCTGAGGCAAGAACTTGGAACGCAAGTTACATCATTCTAATTTTTTATGTGTGGCTTAAATGGGTAATGATCATACATACCTTCTTCTGAGCCTGCTAAAAGATAATAAAGGAAGCAATTTTGTAAGTTAAAGTGTATGATACCAAATACAAAAACCTTCACAGAAGGAAAAAGCAAGGAAGCAGTGTGTTCTTCAATGGATGAATCGAGGAGTAACCGATAAGCTTTCCTCACACAAGCCCACGTACCTATAGGACTGAAGGTGAATTTGGAAATCCTGTTTTAAATGTCTTCGACGATTCTCTCATGTCCTCTTCCAATAAAACTTCTTGAATCCTGCACAAACTTCTTGCCTGCAGACGCACACATGATATTCTGAGTTTGAATTTGTCTATGAATTAAATATTTTGTTCTTTAAATGTAATACATGAAAATGCAAAAGAAAAACAGATTTGGTAACTACCCGCAAAGTAGAATAGGCATTCCGCATTAGACTGAGATAGACTTCTTTCGGATAAGATTGAAACATACTGAAGAATCTTATAAACCTGTCTAAACAAAAAAAAATCTTGTTCAAAGATGAAAATCATCAATAAAGATAGTGAAGGATTGGTACAACAAAGATTTAAGACCGAAATATTATAGCTGCTACAATCTTAATATAGACAGTGTGAAATCATGAGGAGGATCAAATGAGTGTCGACTATCAAAACTTATTGATGGGCATATCATACTGAGAGTAAGGATGATCTGTTTAGTATCTGTGCGACTCGGTCCCAATAGTTGAAAAGCACACCTCTCGAGTTCACAACTTTAAAGTAATCCTTAGGAAGAGCCGTAAGCAAACCTAAATACCAATCACATGAAGAGAAACACACATTGGTCCATCTTTTAATTAAAGAATGAAGCAAGCAAGAACATGAAGCCTAGGAGCTTAACAAAACTGAAAGAAATTCTTACCATCACTAAGATTGTCGGTACGGCCAAACTTGTAACTGACATAACCAACGTCTCCAAGTCTCTCCGCGTACAGATGAGGAAGCTCTTCGTTCTCAACCCAAAACTCTTAAATCAATGACAACAACAGAGGAATCAAAACAAAGTCGAACATTGGTCAAAATCTATAAAGGAGATTCGTGGAACCACCTGCAAACTTTTGTCATGTCTACAACTCGAATGTCCAAGTTACAACACGATACCATCATCTACATGGAAGAGCTACCGAGACGGTGAAGACGAAGTGGAAGCGTCGGTGTTGGTTTGTAATTCTCCACAAATAAATGGTATCAATTGATAGATGAGAGAAGAGAGGGAGGTAGAAGGAAACAATAAAGAAGAGGACTAAGCAGTAACGGAGTTACAGAGCAATCAGATTGAAGAATAAGTGGAAGAGACGGAAGATGAACTCTTTACGCTTCAGACAAAATTAGGGTTAGGCGAGACTGAATCGACTTGGGCCAGTTTTAGAGCTTCACTCAACCAAAGGAAAAATTCGTGGCAAAATGTTGTTTCCTATTGGCAATTATTTTTAAATACCAAAAAGAAAAATAGTACTGAAAATAAATTATAGCTTCAAGATTTAAAGATTTGTCAAATCATTTTTATTGGTCATCAATATTCAAAATAATTATAAACTTATGAAATATATATATATATATATAAGTACTTTGATGACGAAAAAATAATTTAAAAATCCAATCAGATGATGTATACACAAATATATATGATATATAAAATAATATAAAATATTAATATTTTATTAAATATAAAGTATTTGAACCTTTAATAATGTTTTAACATGATTACTAAAAGATTAATAGAAATTTTAACTATGTTTACATTTAAAGTTTATATTAAAACAGAAATTAATGATAGTCCAACAAAAAATTTCAAAACATTTTATTCTAATGCATCAAATATTATATCAAAAATAAATGATATAATATAAACATCGAAATAAACTAATTTATTTTAAACTCTGAAGTTTTATTTTATTTTAAAATCAAGTGTTATTCAATAGTATAGATCTATTTAAGGATTTGATTTAAAATTGGATTTGAGTGGATTTATAAATGTTTTAGTGTAAAAATACAAAGGAGCAAATATTGAGCTCTACCTTGTTATTTTGATTTGGATTTGTAATATTGTTTTCTGAGTTTCTTTTTTTTTTCTGGGTACCAAATAAATCTCCACCTTCTTTGGTTTAAACATAAAGTCACTATCAATTGGTCAAAAGTATTTTTCAATCAGACATGTTATTACTTTTCCTTCTCTTTTAATTGGTTGTTAGGGCTTAGATCATTCTTCTCATATTAGCATTTTTGTATGATGAACTTATGCATTTACTTATCAGACATTATGTAATGGTAATTGATTTTTCTTGTATAATTTTACAACTTTTGATTGAATTGTCTGTTTTACTTTATATTTCAAAGTTTTGAGCATTTACTCTCTTACGTAAATGTCATCTTGTCACCTTCCAACACTAACTAAATAAAACTTATAAGGTACGTTACCTAGTTGCACCAAGGCATAGAACACGAAACCGATTGGTAATTGATCTTTCGAGCCTAGCTGCTTCGGCTTGAAGCTTGAGATCACTGCCTGGACTAAGTCTTGGTGATTTGCATACCAAAGCTAGCACTGTGTCTTCTCCCAAATACTCAGACAATACCCTGCCATACTCATACCAAGTAACATAAGATACTGAAATTTTTGTCCTAAACTTAGACAATATGATCAATTATAGAGATTGATGTTACCTGCTAAGGGAGGTTGAGGCAACTGAACCAAGAAGCGCTACAATGCCAAACACTCCTTGCTTTGACAGAAGCAGAGTCTTTGGAGCCGGAGAATTTCTGTATAAAGAACAGAAAACTGATGCTGCATTGTTATGATGCTTCTCTTCTATGTGTTTCATCATTGATTCCTTGGTTGATAGACACTCTGGGAACGCCACACCGAGAGGTTCCAGAGAATCTGAGACAGAGGCACCAAGAATATGATACGGTCAAATAAAACATTATGTTAAGCTCTTTAACTAAGTTTGAACAACTACAGCTACCTTGCATGGCACTCAAATTTTGCACAGCCTGTTTTTGTTCAGCTTCCAAACACCTGAGACGCTCATTTACTTCTAATATGCTTTCACTGTAACTATCGAGCTTTGCATTTAGTATCTGCAGGAAAAGGAGCATTTTCAAGCAAGGAGCTGAGGCAAGAACTTGGAACGCAAGTTACATCATTCTAATTTTTTATGTGTGGCTTAAATGGGTAATGATCATACATACCTTCTTCTGAGCCTGCTAAAAGATAATAAAGGAAGCAATTTTGTAAGTTAAAGTGTATGATACCAAATACAAAAACCTTCACAGAAGGAAAAAGCAAGGAAGCAGTGTGTTCTTCAATGGATGAATCGAGGAGTAACCGATAAGCTTTCCTCACACAAGCCCACGTACCTATAGGACTGAAGGTGAATTTGGAAATCCTGTTTTAAATGTCTTCGACGATTCTCTCATGTCCTCTTCCAATAAAACTTCTTGAATCCTGCACAAACTTCTTGCCTGCAGACGCACACATGATATTCTGAGTTTGAATTTGTCTATGAATTAAATATTTTGTTCTTTAAATGTAATACATGAAAATGCAAAAAGAAAAAACAGATTTGGTAACTACCCGCAAAGTAGAATAGGCATTCCGCATTAGACTGAGATAGACTTCTTTCGGATAAGATTGAAACATACTGAAGAATCTTATAAACCTGTCTAAACAAAAAAAAAATCTTGTTCAAAGATGAAAATCATCAATAAAGATAGTGAAGGATTGGTACAACAAAGATTTAAGACCGAAATATTATAGCTGCTACAATCTTAATATAGACAGTGTGAAATCATGAGGAGGATCAAATGAGTGTCGACTATCAAAACTTATTGATGGGCATATCATACTGAGAGTAAGGATGATCTGTTTAGTATCTGTGCGACTCGGTCCCAATAGTTGAAAAGCACACCTCTCGAGTTCACAACTTTAAAGTAATCCTTAGGAAGAGCCGTAAGCAAACCTAAATACCAATCACATGAAGAGAAGAAACACACATTGGTCCATCTTTTAATTAAAGAATGAAGCAAGCAAGAACATGAAGCCTAGGAGCTTAACAAAAACTGAAAGAAATTCTTACCATCACTAAGATTGTCGGTACGGCCAAACTTGTAACTGACATAACCAACGTCTCCAAGTCTCTCCGCGTACAGATGAGGAAGCTCTTCGTTCTCAACCCAAAAACTCTTAAATCAATGACAACAACAGAGGAATCAAAACAAAGTCGAACATTGGTCAAAATCTATAAAGGAGATTCGTGGAACCACCTGCAAACTTTTGTCATGTCTACAACTCGAATGTCCAAGTTACAACACGATACCATCATCTACATGGAAGAGAGCTACCGAGACGGTGAAGACGAAGTGGAAGCGTCGGGTGTTGGTTTGAATTATACCAGTCTGGTTCTCTCAGTTAACTCCTACAAAACATACTCGCTTCATAACTCACCTCCAAATCCATTACTAACAAAATGTTGACTATGATAGAGATATCAATATGGAGGACGACTTAGCAAGTGACGGAGGAATCAACGTTGAGAGCGATGTATTAGGCTCTTGGCGAGATCGAGATGAAGAGTGACAAAACTATTGTTAAGCCGCCGTTATCGGGTTGGCCTGTCTTTATGGTACCGTTGCTCTGTTATCAAAGGTATCGTTTGCTCTGTTAACTAAACATGACAATTTTCTCTAATTGTTTATGAGAATATTGTCATGTCAAAGTTGAAAGATTGCATTTTGGGTTCCTTGATCAGATCAAAGCCTTTAAATGGTTAATGATCCCAAAATGTTTAGTTAAGTTTTGTGTAAAAAACTGCAAATTCTCAAACTTTTTTCACAAAATGATAGGTGTAATCTGTTGGTAACACCTCTAATGGAAAGACTGAGAAGATAGCTACATTGTTGCTTGATCCTTTCTTGCTCACTTAGAGTCATCACCAGATCAAGTTGTTAAAGACGGCTACTCTGATTATTCTCATGCCTGATGAATGACTGTGCAGCTTGGTTCACTAAACTAACTGGTGAGAGGTTTATTACCCTATACTTTGTCTTGAAATGAGACTTTTGGGTTTGATATCACACAAATGGATTGAAATCAAGACTCTTTTTTTATAGATAGGTTTGTTCGATTGGTGAGCAACCTGGATGTCTTAGAATGTGTTTACACTATGGAAACTCAGATAATGCAGATCAAGGACGCAATTCGTATCCAGAATAATTGTGTGGTGGTAGTAAATGTTGTAAGTAAGCTTTAACTTTTGTATATACATTGTTTGGTGAATTGATAGTTTTAACGTTGGACTGTATCAGTCGGTTGATGATCAACGTCCAAAAAGTTCAGAGAGTACAGAAGGTATGTTTTAATTGTGCCAGAATTTTTATATTCCTGTCGCTAAGATATTGTTTGCCTCTTGACTCTTGATCTTACAATTTAACCGATGTAGTCTAGGCTTTTCAAAGCCAAATGTTTCGTTTACAAGTTCAGTCTCTTTCTTCTTTCTTACATCACTCTGTCTCTCTCTCTCTTCACAGCTTGCTCGATAAAAGGGAAAATGAAGTTGTGCATGTTGTAAATACATTTCTGGTGGCATATTCAAGGTACTTATTCATCTTGATCACTGACTAAGTCATCTCTATTTTATTTTTCCTTCCTTTTCTTTAGTGGGTTGCTCTGTTTTCCAGATCTGAAAAGTTCTGTTTTTTTCCAGTCTTTGTTTTTTGGCTGAATCTATTGATAAGAAGTTGTGTTAAACTGCGCTTCTTTCTCTGTTTATAGTCTATTCAAATGATGTTTGTGTGTTTTATATATTTACAAACATGTATGAGTCAGACATAACAAATTATTGATGCTTCACTTCAGGTCAGAAATAAGAAATCGTGAAAATGGTGTTAAAAAGAGCTTCAGAGAATAAATGAGATATTTAGAAAAATATATTATTCTTTTTTAATTTCAGGTATAGGTTATCGTACATTGCTGCGAAAAAAACTGTTGTTGCTAATTCTCATTTTATGAGGGTTGGTCTAAGAAGGCAATCAATCATCAAACTATCATTGTAAGCAGCATCAATTCATATATATTTTAAGAACCCTTTAGATTCTTTAAAACAGTAAATAAAAACTTTATTGTCAGTTAAAAATGGCAAACCAGTGTTATTGTGAGAAACCAAATATGTAAGATAAAAGATGAGAAGCCAAATATGTAAGATAAAAGATCATTTTCACAATTTAATTAAGTGTTTATTCATCTTCCTTTAGCTCACATTCCATCTATATATTTTGTATGTGAAAAAGAACAAATTCTGGATTTTGATCTTGATTTATATTTTTATGATTATAATATATATACATATTATATATTAAATAAGAATATTTTGTCTGTCAATATAAAATAGAAATCAGCATAAATTTTTTACCACAAAATTATAAGATGAAAAATTATGAACTAAATTATTTGTTTATAGATTTTGATTACGCTCACTAAATCGCATTACAAAGATTGTTTTAATTGTATTTCCATTCTATCAATATATCACTAGATTTTTCTATCGTTTATTTTAATGTATTACAAAATAAGTTTGTATAAAAATCAATTTAGGAGGTGTTATTGGTTTATGTATTTTAGTAGATTTGAAAATCCAAACTAAATCTACTGTTATTGGTTCTATGATTTTTAAATCCATTATTCAAATCTACTGTTATTAGTTCTTTGATTTTAAAATCTATTTTAAAATCAAGTGTTATTCAATAGTATAGATCTATTTAAGGATTTGATTTAAAATTGGATTTGAGTGGATTTATAAATGTTTTTAGTGTAAAAATACAAAGGAGCAAATATTGAGCTCTACCTTGTTATTTTGATTTGGATTTGTAATATTGTTTTCTGAGTTTCTTTTTTTTTTACGTTTCGACAAGTTTTCATATCTTGTATGTTTGTTCAATATCTCGTATCTTGTTCATCATTTTCTTTTTTTCGGGGTACCAAATAAATCTTCACCTTCTTTGGTTAAACATAAAGTCACTAACAATTGGTCAAAAGTACTTTTTTCAATCCCTAGACATGTTATTACTTTTCCTTCTCTTTTAATTGGTTGTTAGGGCTTAGATCATTCTTCTCATATTAGCATTTTTGTATGATGAACTTATGCATTTACTTATCAGACATTATGTAATGGTAATTGATTTTTCTTGTATAATTTTACAACTTTTGATTGAATTGTCTGTTTTACTTTATATTTCAAAGTTTTGAGCATTTACTCTCTTCTACGTAAATGTCATCTTGTCACCTTCCAACACTAACTAAATAAAACTTATTCTGAACAATTTCTCCAGATCCAAGCCTTTTCCCTCGTAATGATAAATCTATTTGATTGATTTATAACAATTCACCTGTTTTGATTTTGAAATCCATATAAATTATTCTTAAATCCATTTTATTTTATTTTAAAATCATGGATTTAGAAAAGATTTCTAAATCTAAAAAAATTTGTAAATCCATTAAAATACTAGAACCAATAACCCCTACTTAGGTTACAACATCACCAACCAATACATTTTGAGAAGTCTTTACAAATTTATAAACTTTCTCATTTGTTTCTCGCTATTCTAACCCTATATATCTTAATCGGTTTAATAATTAATTTAAGAATAATGGAAATATGTTTCTACTAACATACAAACAATATTGCAAGGTTATAAATTTTCTACACAATACCAGTACTAATTATTTGCATATGTGTAATGCAATCTATCTAAAATACTTTTATGTAGTATCTAAACATGGAATCGTTCATATTGAAATCTCTTACAAATTTCACCTTTTGTAATAAATAATTATTATTTTTAAATACCAAAAAAGAAAAATAGTACTGAAAATAAATTATAGCTTCAAGATTTAAAGATTTGTCAAATCATTTTTATTGGTCATCAATATTCAAAATAATTATAAACTTATGAAATATATATATATATATAAGTACTTTGATGACGAAAAAAATAATTTAAAAATCCAATCAGATGATGTATACACAAATATATATGATATATAAAATAATATAAAATATTAATATTTTATTAAATATAAAGTATTTGAACCTTTAATAATGTTTTAACATGATTACTAAAAGATTAATAGAAATTTTAACTATGTTTACATTTAAAGTTTATATTAAAACAGAAATTAATGATAGTCCAACAAAAAAAATTTCAAAACATTTTATTCTAATGCATCAAATATTATATCAAAAAAATAAATGATATAATATAAACATCGAAATAAACTAATTTATTTTAAACTCTGAAGTTTTATTTTTATTTAACATTAGAATTTTATAAATTTTACAGATATATAAACCGCGCGTAGCGCGGTAAAACCTCTCTCCAAAATTCAGTACTTTAGGAAGTCAATGCACACCTGCTCATCGATCAGAAGGAGCTCTACGGCGATTAGTGGTTTCAGTTGCTCTTACTGCTAGGTTTCTATTTTGATATTATTTAGGTTTAGACGAAGCCATTTATATAGGAGGAGGATGAACAGAAGGTGGAACGAAACCAGCCAGAGGGTATTAAAAAGGATCATTGATTAAAAGGGGGTTACAGAGATGGAAGACACAGTGGAAGGGTCGATTTCAGAGCATCGAGAAGTTGAAGATGAATTGGAATTGTCGGGCTCTACATGGCCATGATAATTTTTTGGAAACCACTCGAGGCCCAGTTTCTCTAGCCAAACTGTTCTGACGTGGCAAACAAACTGTCGATCTACCATTTAACGACATGGACAAAGGATATGTTTTGATTGGACGAATTTCCTATCTGATGTGGCTTCACTAAGATTGCTTCATTTATTCCTTTTAATATAGTTTTGATAAGCATTGTAAAGGCATTTAAGGCTGCCCAATCTAGTTGACGGTTAATTTTAGGGTTTCCACCTGTTCTCTTATTTAATTGATATTTTGATAAAATAATGGTCAAACAAAAAAAATTATATGTATGAAAGAAGTGTTGGATTTTCTTTTTCTTAGTGATTAGATCGTGGGATTCTTAGTACGTATGTTCTTACATATTACAGGGATTATAAAGAACTGCTTGGGACGTAAAGGATCAATTGCAGAAATGGTGAACAGGTTGTCTTTAGAGATTGTTGATGAAGGCTGTCACTATTACGATATATCTGAGAGCCTCAGCAACCACTACGAAAACAGTTTCAACAGATCCGTCGCCACTCTACGGCGAGTCTACTTCAAAGACCTTTGGACCGGAACTGCCCACGTTGGCTCCTGTTCGTGTTAACTTTGATTGGGACGGTGGCTCCTGTTCTCCAAGTGATGCAAAAAGACAATTAGCCCTGTTAGTTTCTGCCTGCATTTCAAAAAAAGTAGATTGTTATCTTGTGATTCACTAATCAATGCGTTTTTCTTACAATCTGTTTAATTAATAATTGTTTGAAAAATATATTTTTTTTCTTTTTCTTCTATTTTCATGTATATAGTTTCACTTACGCATAATTTAAAATATTTCCAAATTTTATCTTATTGTCAAATTTTAAATACTAATTAAAAATCCTTATTCTTTTTCATTATATATTACTTTTTGACAATGTTCTTTATATTACTTTTAAATGGGCGATTACATTTGCTTTATTTTCATAATTTTCCTCCCAATCAACTATTTTGTAGTTTCCGTTTTGTAAACGTTCTAAATAGTTACTATCTAGCTTTTTCCAACCATATTTTGAGATTAAGAAGAAGAAAAAAAAAAAGCAAAAACATGTTTCAAATCCTCCAATATATTAAAAATGAGAAGTCACTTAAGTGATTTTTGCTTATGTGTTAATCATAGAGAGAGTTTAAGAAAAATTGTTATAATTTAATTGGTCGAAAAATTTTCAATTTTCAATTATTTTAATTTTATCTTAAATAAAAAGTAAGTGTAGAACTAATTAATATCACTTACCAAATAAGCTAAATAATATTACAAATAATAGTTTATAGTAACTTATTGTAAAAATTATAGGAACTTGAATAATGTATATACTACATAAAATAATCAATACAACACAATTTATCGAATCGATATAATAATTTCGTATTCTTATATAAAACATCATATTCATATATAAAGTATAAAAATAATTATTAATGTCTTATAATGTCCATAAATGTCTTAGAAGTTATAAAAAAATAAAACATCTATAAAATTATCTATCGTGGCCTACAAAATTATTTTATCATAATTTTAAAATATTTATAAGAGTTTATAAAACATTTATAAAAAATAGAAATATTTCTATATAATAAACGAGAAGTCACTTAAATGACTTTTGTATACATGTCGATCATTTGTGAAGTTTTAAAAAAAATTTATAAATTGCTTGGTCAATAATTTTTTATTTTATTTATTTTAGTTTAGATTTAAATTAAAGAACCAATATAGAATTAATATAACTTGCCAAATAATCTAAACTATATTAAAAATAATTATTTATGTTAACAAATTTTTGTAATTATATAAAGAATAATAACGCTTGATTAATTCTTTTTATATTTAAAAATTACGTAATATAACAAACTAAACTTTTTATAGTTTTGTTTTATTTAATTTGATATAAAATAAAATGTAAGTCTAGCTAATTATTATCACTTGCCAAATAAACTAAATGATATTACAAATAATAATATATGGTAGTTAATTTTAAAAATTATAGAAAGTGTAATAATATTTGACAATTTTTTTATATTTATGTACTAAATAAAATAATGAATAGAAAATAATTTATAGAAATTAATGTAATGATTTCATATTGATATAAAATATTATAGTATCCATAATAATTATTATTCTCTTATAATTTCCATATATGTTTTAAAATTTTTCAAAATCTAAAAATCAAAATAATATATTATATAAATTTTAATAATGTATGCCAAAATAATGTATGCCAAAATAATGTATGCCAAAATAATGTATGCCAAAATAATGTATGCCAAAATAATGTATGCCAAAATAATGTATGCCAAAATAATGTATGCCAAAATAATGTATGCCAAAATAATGTATGCCAAAATAATGTATGCCAAAATAATGTATGCCAAAATAATGTATGCCAAAATAATGTATGCCAAAATAATGTATGCCAAAATAATGTATGCCAAAATAATGTATGCCAAAATAATGTATGCCAAAATAATGTATGCCAAAATAATGTATGCCAAAATAATGTATGCCAAAATAATGTATGCCAAAATAATGTATGCCAAAATAATGTATGCCAAAATAATGTATGCCAAAATAATGTATGCCAAAATAATGTATGCCAAAATAATGTATGCCAAAATAATGTATGCCAAAATAATGTATGCCAAAATAATGTATGCCAAAATAATGTATGCCAAAATAATGTATGCCTCCACCATCGGGGAGGCTAGTCGCTCTGGTTTGCTCTTCTTGCTATGAACTTTTGCAGTAGAGATAGCCCCTCCACTATAAAATGTATCTTTTCCTTCTTTCCCATAAGAGAGGCTAGAAAATGTTGTTGCTTAAACACAATTTTACCGAACAAGGTCCCGTCATGGCTTAGGCTTGTGTACATTCACTGTTTCAACAACCGGTCCATAAGACCTGATCATAATCACCAGCTTCATCATTAAAATCATCATCATCATATATACAGAACCAATTGGTTATCTCAAATATACAATTATTATAATGAATAGAAAACAATTTATAGGAATTAATATAATAATTTCATATTGATATAAAATATTATAGTATCCATAATAATTATTATTCTCTTATAATTTCCATATATGTTTTATAAATAATTACGCTTTTGAAGATTGGACGAATTATATTAAACAGTGTGAAAACTTTGATTAAAATCTTTTTTGCATTTAAATTAAATAATAAAGTGAATAAGGTAATGTTATGTTCAAAAAATGATAAGATGAATTTTTGGTTCATGTATGGTTTGTATTACTATTTAGAGAGATAAATAAATATTTAGTAAAAATTAGGAAAACATTAGCAAAAATTTAATAAAAAAAATTAATAACAAAAAAATTAGAAGAGGTCGGAGAAGAAGTAATATGTGATGGAGAGGTTAATCTATACTTACATATATAATTCTACAAATATTTGTTATTACTAAATATTCATCTGTTATTTTAGATCAAATTTATGGAAACTTTCTGACATTATATACATAATATATATTTTTATACAATATTTATATCCAGGTCTTGAGGCAACCACCTAGTGATATCTTAACTGAGACGAACATCTCCAACATCCGTTCTCACATAATAAAATGATTACACACTTATTAATTAAACTGAAAAACAACAAATTTATTCTCGCTGGGTCCAACCCTCAGACTGAGATTTTTTCCATAAACTCTCATATCACACTCATCACCACCGGAGTTGTTTCCACCATCAGCGACGCTAGTACTCGCAGTGGCTGCATTTTTTGGTATTCTGATCACTAACGAACCTCTTGCAGTAAAGAGGTCGCCCCCTCCACCTCAAAATAAATTTTTCATGATCTCCCATCAGAAAATCTGGAATGAGGTATAGCTTAAATACAATTTTTCCAAACAAGGACGGCCCACTTCCTGTCCTAGGCTTGTATACATTCACTCCCTCAACATACGGGGAGTAGAACCTGATCATAATCATTAATCAACATTAATATCATCGTATGTATATAACAATCTGGTTATCACAAATATATAATTTTATCACCAAAATCATAGCATGAATTACCAAATGTGACAAGCAAGACAACTTTCTAATGTAAATTAGCTTTAGAAATGCGATGTATGATGTAACGTGAAAGTATGTGTCTACGAGATATAACATTTGTACGAACTAAACCAAAATCGGTATTCATTTATAAATTTTGTCATATAACGATGAAACAGGAATCCCGATGTAAAGGGTATGGTCTGAAGTTAATGGATTTCACAAAACAAAAACAATTATAAATTTAGAGAGTTAGAGCAATAGGGTTAGTTACTTGCCAGTTGAAGTAATGAAAGATTTGCATTTCGAAGAGGGGAAACCCATTGAAGAAGGTAAGAAAGAGGGCATGTTTGTCGGTGTATTCCGGATAAAATGGAAGGGCATTGGCATTCAACACGAACATGGCTTCTCTCTTTCTCTTCTTATTCTTCTCACTTCTTTTAGACAACAAGAGATGCACACAAATGAATGTTCTGTTTGTATATATATACTAGATGATAATCCGCGCAGGAGTGTATATTTTTTAACAAATGTTTTATTTAAATGTTATAAAGAATATACATTTTGTTATCAATAACATTTTTTACATTTGATTAGAGGTAGACATTTTAGCACCATTTGATTTGGTTCGGTCCGGATCATTGTGGTTTTGGTTCGGTTCAGATTTTCGTGGATTTGATTCGGTTTTGGGTTCAGATAACCTATTTAAAAAAAATTTCAAAAAGTAAAGTTCATATATGTTTTAAATTTTTAAAAATCTAAAAATCAAAATAATATATTATATAAATTTTAATAATGTATGCCAAAATAATGTATGCCTCCACCATCAGGGGAGGCTAGTCGCTCTGGGTTTGCTCTTCTTGCTAACGAACTTTTTGCAGTAGAGATAGCGCCCCTCCACTATAAAATGTATCTTTTCCTTCTTTCCCATAAGAGAGGCTAGAAAATGTTGTTGCTTAAACACAATTTTACCGAACAAGGGCGTCCCACGTCATGGCTTAGGCTTGTGTACATTCACTGTTTCAACAACCGGTCCATAAGACCTGATCATAATCACCAGCTTCATCATTAAAATCATCATCATCATATATACAGAACCAATTGGTTATCTCAAATATACAATTATTATAATGAATAGAAAACAATTTATAGGAATTAATATAATAATTTCATATTGATATAAAATATTATAGTATCCATAATAATTATTATTCTCTTATAATTTCCATATATGTTTTATAAATAATTAGGCTTTTGAAGATTGGACGAATTATATTAAATAGTGTGAAAATTTTGATTACTTTTTTTTCATTTAAATCAAATAATAAAGTGAATAAGGTAATGTTATGTTCAAAAAGAATTATAAGATGAATTTTTGGTTCATGTATGGTTTGTATTACTATTTAGAGAGATAAATAAATATTTAGTAAAAATTAGGAAAACATTAGCAAAAATTTAATAAAAAAACGAATTAATAACGAAAAAAATTAGAAGAGGTCGGAGAAGAAGCGTAATATGTGATGGAGAGGTTAATCTATACTTACATATATAATTCTACAAATATTTGTTATTACTAAATATTCATCTGTTATTTTAGATCAAATTTATGGAAACTTTACGACATTATATACATAATATATATTTTTATACAATATTTATATCCGCGAATTCGCGGGCAACCACCTAGTGATATCTTAACTGAGACGAACATCTCCAACATCCGTTCTCACATAATAAAATGATTACACACTTATTAATTAAACTGAAAAACAACAAATTTATTCTCGCTGGGTCCAACCCTCAGACTGAGATTTTTTCCATAAACTCTCATATCACACTCATCACCACCGGAGTTGTTTCCACCATCAGCGACGCTAGTACTCGCAGTGGCTGCATTTTTTGGTATTCTGATCACTAACGAACCTCTTGCAGTAAAGAGGTCGCCCCCTCCACCTCAAAATAAATTTTTCATGATCTCCCATCAGAAAATCTGGAATGAGGTATAGCTTAAATACAATTTTTCCAAACAAGGACGGCCCACTTCCTGTCCTAGGCTTGTATACATTCACTCCCTCAACATACGGGGAGTAGAACCTGATCATAATCATTAATCAACATTAATATCATCGTATGTATATAACAATCTGGTTATCACAAATATATAATTTTATCACCAAAATCATAGCATGAATTACCAAATGTGACAAGCAAGACAACTTTCTAATGTAAATTAGCTTTAGAAATGCGATGTATGATGTAACGTGAAAGTATGTGTCTACGAGATATAACATTTGTACGAACTAAACCAAAATCGGTATTCATTTATAAATTTTGTCATATAACGATGAAACAGGAATCCCGATGTAAAGGGTATGGTCTGAAGTTAATGGATTTCACAAAACAAAAACAATTATAAATTTAGAGAGTTAGAGCAATAGGGTTAGTTACTTGCCAGTTGAAGTAATGAAAAATTTGCATTTCGAAGAGGGGAAACCCATTGGAGAAGGTAAGAAAGAGGGCATGTTTGTCGGTGTATACCGGATAAAATGGAAGGGCATTGGCATTCAACACGAACATGGCTTCTCTCTTTCTCTTCTTCTTCTTCTCACTTCTTTTAGACAACAAGAGATGCACACAAATGAATGTTCTGTTTGTATATATATACTAGATGATAATCCGCGCAGGAGTGAATATTTTTTAACAAATGTTTTATTTAAATGTTATAAAGAATATACATTTTGTTATCAATAACATTTTTTACATTTGATTAGAGGTAGACATTTTAGCACCATTTGATTTGGTTCGGTCCGGATCATTGTGGTTTTGGATTTTCGTGGATTTGATTCGGTTTTGGGTTCAAATAACCTATTTAAAAAAAATTTCAAAAAGTAAAGTTCATATATGTTTTAAATTTTTCAAAATCTAAAAATCAAAATAATATATTATATAAATTTTAATAATGTATGCCAAAATAATGTATGCCTCCACCATCAGGGGAGGCTAGTCGCTCTGGGTTTGCTCTTCTTGCTAACGAACTTTTTGCAGTAGAGATAGCGCCCCTCCACTATAAAATGTATCTTCTCCTTCTTTCCCATAAGAGAGGCTGGAAAATGTTGTTGCTTAAACACAATTTTACCGAACAAGGGCGTCCCACGTCATGGCTTAGGCTTGTGTACATTCACTGTTTCAACAACCGGTCCATAAGACCTGATCATAATCACCAGCTTCATCATTAAAATCATCATCATCATATATACAGAACCAATTGGTTATCTCAAATATACAATTATTATAATGAATAGAAAACAATTTATAGGAATTAATATAATAATTTCATATTGATATAAAATATTATAGTATCCATAATAATTATTATTCTCTTATAATTTCCATATATGTTTTATAAATAATTAGGCTTTTGAAGATTGGACGAATTATATTAAATAGTGTGAAAATTTTGATTACTTTTTTTTCATTTAAATCAAATAATAAAGTGAATAAGGTAATGTTATGTTCAAAAAGAATTATAAGATGAATTTTTGGTTCATGTATGGTTTGTATTACTATTTAGAGATAAATAAATATTTAGTAAAAATTAGGAAAACATTAGCAAAAATTTAATAAAAAAACGAATTAATAACGAAAAAAATTAGAAGAGGTCGGAGAAGAAGCGTAATATGTGATGGAGAGGTTAATCTATACTTACATATATAATTCTACAAATATTTGTTATTACTAAATATTCATCTGTTATTTTAGATCAAATTTATGGAAACTTTACGACATTATATACATAATATATATTTTTATACAATATTTATATCCGCGAATTCGCGGGCAACCACCTAGTGATATCTTAACTGAGACGAACATCTCCAACATCCGTTCTCACATAATAAAATGATTACACACTTATTAATTAAACTGAAAAACAACAAATTTATTCTCGCTGGGTCCAACCCTCAGACTGAGATTTTTTCCATAAACTCTCATATCACACTCATCACCACCGGAGTTGTTTCCACCATCAGCGGCTAGTACTGCAGTGGCTGCATTTTTGGTATTCTGATCACTAACGAACCTCTTGCAGTAAAGAGGTCGCCCCCTCCATCTCAAAATAAATTTTTCATGATCTCCCATCAGAAAATCTGGAATGAGGTATAGCTTAAATACAATTTTTCCAAACAAGGACGGCCCACTTCCTGTCCTAGGCTTGTATACATTCACTCCCTCAACATACGGGGAGTAGAACCTGATCATAATCATTAATCAACATTAATATCATCGTATGTATATAACAATCTGGTTATCACAAATATATAATTTTATCACCAAAATCATAGCATGAATTACCAAATGTGACAAGCAAGACAACTTTCTAATGTAAATTAGCTTTAGAAATGCGATGTATGATGTAACGTGAAAGTATGTGTCTACGAGATATAACATTTGTACGAACTAAACCAAAATCGGTATTCATTTATAAATTTTGTCATATAACGATGAAACAGGAATCCCGATGTAAAGGGTATGGTCTGAAGTTAATGGATTTCACAAAACAAAAACAATTATAAATTTAGAGAGTTAGAGCAATAGGGTTAGTTACTTGCCAGTTGAAGTAATGAAAGATTTGCATTTCGAAGAGGGGAAACCCATTGAAGAAGGTAAGAAAGAGGGCATGTTTGTCGGTGTATACCGGATAAAATGGAAGGGCATTGGCATTCAACACGAACATGGCTTCTCTCTTTCTCTTCTTCTTCTTCTCACTTCTTTTAGACAACAAGAGATGCACACAAATGAATGTTCTGTTTGTATATATATACTAGATGACATATACTAGCTAAATTAGTGGAATTACCGTTATAAAATCTTCATTTTCTAGAGAAATGGAGTCAACAAAGGTTCCAAATCTCTTTGACCATCATCTTATGTCAGTGCTCGATGAAACTATACATTAAAACAACATTTTCATATTTTTCAATTTTTTTCAAAATCCGTGGGTTAACCCCTTCTAAAATATTGAGTTTTCGGTAAATGCTCTATATACTGAAGTTTATACTCTTTACTTTTGTTTCAAAATTTTAAAACACATTCTACATTTGAATTAACGTATTCTAAACTCTCTTTCTTGAAATATAGGAATCATTATAATTTTTTAATATTTAGTTTAGTAAAATTTCATATACTAGCTAAATTAGTGGAATTACCATTATAAAATCTTCATTTTCTAGAAATGGAGTCAACAAAGGTTCAAACCTCTTTGACCATCATCTTATGTCAGTGCTCGATGAAACTATACATTAAAACCAGATTTTCATATTTTTCAATTTTTTTCAAAATCCGTGGGTTAACCCCTTCTAAAATATTGAGTTTTCGGTAAATGCTCTATATACTAAAGTTTATACTCTTTACTTTTGTTTTAAAATTTTAAAACACATTCTACATTTGAATTAACGTATTCTAAACTCTCTTTCTTGAAATATAGGAATCATTATAATTTTTTAATATTTAGTTTAGTAAAATTTTATATACTAGCTAAATTGGTGGAATTACCGTTATAAAATCTTCATTTTCTAGAGAAATGGAGTCAACAAAGGTTCCAAACCTCTTTGACCATCATCTTATGTCAGTGCTCGATGAAACTATACATTAAAACCAGATTTTCATATTTTTCAATTTTTTTCAAAATCCGTGGGTTAATCCCTTCTAAAATATTGAGTTTTCGGTAAATGCTCTATATACTGAAGTTTATACTCTTTACTTTTGTTTTAAAATTTTAAAACACATTCTACATTTGAATTAACGTATTATAAACTATCTTTCATGAAATATAGGAATCATTATAATTTTTTAGCATTTAGTTTAGTAAAATTTCATATACTAGCTAAATTAGTGGAATTACCATTATAAAATCTTCATTTTCTAGAGAAATGGAGTCAACAAAGGTTCCAAACCTCTTTGACCATCATCTTATGTCAGTGCTCGATGAAACTATACATTAAAACCAGATTTTCATATTTTTCAATTTTTTCAAAACTGTGGGTTAACCCTTCTAAAATATTGAGTTTTCGGTAAATGCTCTATATACTAAAGTTTATACTCTTTACTTTTGTTTTAAAATTTTAAAACACATTCTACATTTGAATTAACGTATTCTAAACTATCTTTCATGAAATATAGGAATCATTATAATTTTTTAACATTTAGTTTAGTAAAATTTCATATACTGCCTAAATTAGTGGAATTACAATTATAAAATCTTCATATTCTAGAGAAATGGAGTCAACAAAGGTTCCAAACCTCTTTGACCATCATCTTATGTCAGTGCTCGATGAAACTATACATTAAAACCAGATTTTCATATTTTTCAATTTTTTTCAAAATCCGTGGGTTAATCCCTTCTAAAATATTGAGTTTTCGGTAAATGCTCTATATACTGAAGTTTATACTCTTTACTTTTGTTTTAAAATTTTAAAACACATTCTACATTTGAATTAACGTATTCTAAACTATCTTTCATGAAATATAGGAATCATTATAATTTTTTAGCATTTAGTTTAGTAAAATTTCATATACCTAAATTAGTGGAATTACCATTATAAAATCTTCATTTTCAAGAGAAATAGAGGCAACAAAGGTTCCAAACCTCTTTGACCATCATCTTATGTCAGTGCTCGATGAAACTATACATTAAAACAACATTTTCATATTTTTCAATTTTTTCAAAATCCGTGGGTTAACCCTTCTAAAATATTGAGTTTTCGGTAAATGCTCTATATACTGAAGTTTATACTCTTTACATTTGTTTTAAAATTTTAAAACATATTCTACATTTGAATTAACGTATTATAAACTATATTTCATGAAATATAGGAATCATTATAATTTTTTAGCATTTAGTTTAGTAAAATTTCATATACTGCCTAAATTAGTGGAATTACCATTATAAAATCTTCATTTTCAAGAGAAATAGAGGCAACAAAGGTTCCAAACCTCTTTGACCATCATCTTATGTCAGTGCTCGATGAAACTATACATTAAAACCAGATTTTCATATTTTTCAATTTTTTTCAAAATCCGTGGGTTAACCCCTTCTAAAATATTGAGTTTTCGGTAAATGCTATATATACTAAAGTTTATACTCTTTACTTTTATTTTTAAATTTTAGAACACATTCTACATTTGAATTAACGTATTCTAAACTCTCTTTCTTGAAATATAGGAATCATTATAATTTTTTAATATTTAGTTTAGTAAAATTTCCTATACTAGCTAAATTGGTGGAATTACCGTTATATAATCTTCATTTTTTAGAGAAATGGAGGTAACAAAGGTTCCAAATCTCTTTGACCATCATCTTATGTCAGTGCTCGATGAAACTATACATTAAAACAACATTTTCATATTTTTCAATTTTTTTTCAAAATCCGTGGGTTAACCCCTTCTAAAATATTGAGTTTTCGGTAAATGCTCTATATACTGAAGTTTATACTCTTTACTTTTGTTTCAAAATTTTAAAACACATTCTACATTTGAATTAACGTATTCTAAACTCTCTTTCTTGAAATATAGGAATCATTATAATTTTTTAATATTTAGTTTAGTAAAATTTCATATACTAGCTAAATTAGTGGAATTACCATTATAAAATCTTCATTTTCTAGAGAAATGGAGTCAACAAAGGTTCCAAACCTCTTTGACCATCATCTTATGTCAGTGCTCGATGAAACTATACATTAAAACCAGATTTTCATATTTTTCAATTTTTTTTTCAAAATCCGTGGGTTAACCCCTTCTAAAATATTGAGTTTTCGGTAAATGCTATATATACTAAAGTTTATACTCTTTACTTTTGTTTTTAAATTTTAGAACACATTCTACATTTGAATTAACGTATTCTAAACTCTCTTTCTTGAAATATAGGAATCATTATAATTTTTTAATATTTAGTTTAGTAAAATTTTATATACTAGCTAAATTGGTGGAATTACCGTTATAAAATCTTCATTTTCTAGAGAAATGGAGTCAACAAAGGTTCCAAACCTCTTTGACCATCATCTTATGTCAGTGCTCGATGAAACTATACATTAAAACCAGATTTTCATATTTTTCAATTTTTTTCAAAATCCGTGGGTTAATCCCTTCTAAAATATTGAGTTTTCGGTAAATGCTCTATATACTGAAGTTTATACTCTTTACTTTTGTTTTAAAATTTTAAAACACATTCCACATTTGAATTAACGTATTATAAACTATCTTTCATGAAATATAGGAATCATTATAATTTTTTAGCATTTAGTTTAGTAAAATTTCATATACTGCCTAAATTAGTGGAATTACCATTATAAAATCTTCATTTTCTAGAGAAATGGAGTCAACAAAGGTTCCAAACCTCTTTGACCATCATCTTATGTCAGTGCTCGATGAAACTATACATTAAAACCAGATTTTCATATTTTTCAATTTTTTTCAAAATCCGTGGGTCCCTTTCTAAAATATTGAGTTTTCGGTAAATGCTCTATATACTAAAGTTTATACTCTTTACTTTTGTTTTAAAATTTTAAAACACATTCTACATTTGAATTAACGTATTCTAAACTATCTTTCATGAAATATAGGAATCATTATAATTTTTTAACATTTAGTTTAGTAAAATTTCATATACTGCCTAAATTAGTGGAATTACAATTATAAAATCTTCATATTCTAGAGAAATGGAGTCAACAAAGGTTCCAAACCTCTTTGACCATCATCTTATGTCAGTGCTCGATGAAACTATACATTAAAACCAGATTTTCATATTTTTCAATTTTTTTCAAAATCCGTGGGTTAATCCCTTCTAAAATATTGAGTTTTCGACAAATGCTCTATATACTGAAGTTTATACTCTTTACTTTTGTTTTAAAATTTTAAAACACATTCTACATTTGAATTAACGTATTATAAACTATCTTTCATGAAATATAGGAATCATTATAATTTTTTAGCATTTAGTTTAGTAAAATTTCATATACTGCCTAAATTAGTGGAATTACCATTATAAAATCTTCATTTTCAAGAGAAATAGAGGCAACAAAGGTTCCAAACCTCTTTGACCATCATCTTATGTCAGTGCTCGATGAAACTATACATTAAAACAACATTTTCATATTTTTCAATTTTTTTCAAAATCCGTGGGTGTTACCCTTCTAAAATATTGAGTTTTCGGTAAATGCTCTATATACTGAAGTTTATACTCTTTACTTTTGTTTTAAAATTTTAAAACACATTCTACATTTGAATTAACGTATTCTAAACTATCTTTCATGAAATATAGGAATCATTATAATTTTTAGCATTTAGTTTAGTAAAATTTCATATACTGCCTAAATTAGTGGAATTACCATTATAAAATCTTCATTTTCAAGAGAAATAGAGGCAACAAAGGTTCCAAACCTCTTTGACCATCATCTTATGTCAGTGCTCGATGAAACTATACATTAAAACCAGATTTTCATATTTTTCAATTTTTTTCAAAATCCGTGGGTTAACCCCTTCTAAAATATTGAGTTTTCGGTAAATGCTCTATATACTAAAGTTTATACTCTTTACTTTTGTTTTTAAATTTTAGAACACATTCTACATTTGAATTAACGTATTCTAAACTCTCTTTCTTGAAATATAGGAATCATTATAATTTTTTAATATTTAGTTTAGTAAAATTTCCTATACTAGCTAAATTGGTGGAATTACCGTTATATAATCTTCATTTTTTAGAGAAATGGAGTCAACAAAGGTTCCAAATCTCTTTGACCATCATCTTATGTCAGTGCTCGATGAAACTATACATTAATACAACATTTTCATATTTTTCAATTTTTTCAAAATCCGTGGGTTAACCCCTTCTAAAATATTGAGTTTTCGGTAAATGCTCTATATACTGAAGTTTATACTCTTTACTTTTGTTTCAAAATTTTAAAACACATTCTACATTTGAATTAACGTATTCTAAACTCTCTTTCTTGAAATATAGGAATCATTATAATTTTTTAATATTTAGTTTAGTAAAATTTCATATACTAGCTAAATTAGTGGAATTACCATTATAAAATCTTCATTTTCTAGAGAAATGGAGTCAACAAAGGTTCCAAACCTCTTTGACCATCATCTTATGTCAGTGCTCGATGAAACTATACATTAAAACCAGATTTTCATATTTTTCAATTTTTTTCAAAATCCGTGGGTTAACCCCTTCTAAAATATTGAGTTTTCGGTAAATGCTATATATACTAAAGTTTATACTCTTTACTTTTGTTTTAAAATTTTAAAACACATTCTACATTTGAATTAACGTATTCTAAACTCTCTTTCTTGAAATATAGGAATCATTATAATTTTTTAATATTTAGTTTAGTAAAATTTCATATACTAGCTAAATTGGTGGAATTACCGTTATAAAATCTTCATTTTCTAGAGAAATGGAGTCAACAAAGGTTCCAAACCTCTTTGACCATCATCTTATGTCAGTGCTCGATGAAACTATACATTAAAACCAGATTTTCATATTTTTCAATTTTTTCAAAACTGTGGGTTAACCCTTCTAAAATATTGAGTTTTCGGTAAATGCTCTATATACTGAAGTTTATACTCTTTACTTTTGTTTTAAAATTTTAAAACACATTCTACATTTGAATTAACGTATTATAAACTATCTTTCATGAAATATAGGAATCATTATAATTTTTTAGCATTTAGTTTAGTAAAATTTCATATACTGCCTAAATTAGTGGAATTACCATTATAAAATCTTCATTTTCTAGAGAAATGGAGTCAACAAAGGTTCCAAACCTCTTTGACCATCATCTTATGTCAGTGCTCGATGAAACTATACATTAAAACCAGATTTTCATATTTTTCAATTTTTTTCAAAATCCGTGGGTTAACCCTTCTAAAATATTGAGTTTTAGGTAAATGCTCTATATAACTGAAGTTTATACTCTTTACTTTTGTTTTAAAATTTTAAAACACATTCTACATTTGAATTAACGTGATTCTAAACTATCTTTCATGAAATATAGGAATCATTATAATTTTTAACATTTAGTTTAGTAAAATTTCATATCTTGCCTAAATTAGTGGAATTACAATTATAAAATCTTCATATTCTAGAGAAATGGAGTCAACAAAGGTTCCAAACCTCTTTGACCATCATCTTATGTCAGTGCTCGATGAAACTATACATTAAAACCAGATTTTCATATTTTTCAATTTTTTTCAAAATCTGTGGGTCCCTTCTAAAATATTGAGTTTTCGGTAAATGCTCTATATACTAAAGTTTATACTCTTTACTTTTGTTTTAAAATTTTAAAACACATTCTACATTTGAATTAACGTATTCTAAACTATCTTTCATGAAATATAGGAATCATTAAAATTTTTAACATTTAGTTTAGTAAAATTTCATATACTGCCTAAATTAGTGGAATTACAATTATAAAATCTTCATATTCTAGAGAAATGGAGTCAACAAAGGTTCCAAACCTCTTTGACCATCATCTTATGTCAGTGCTCGATGAAACTATACATTAAAACCAGATTTTCATATTTTTCAATTTTTTTCAAAATCCGTGGGTTAATCCCTTCTAAAATATTGAGTTTTCGGTAAATGCTCTATATACTGAAGTTTATACTCTTTACTTTTGTTTTAAAATTTTAAAACACATTCTACATTTGAATTAACGTATTATAAACTATCTTTCATGAAATATAGGAATCATTATAATTTTTTAGCATTTAGTTTAGTAAAATTTCATATACTGCCTAAATTAGTGGAATTACCATTATAAAATCTTCATTTTCAAGAGAAATAGAGGCAACAAAGGTTCCAAACCTCTTTGACCATCATCTTATGTCAGTGCTCGATGAAACTATACATTAAAACAACATTTTCATATTTTTCAATTTTTTTCAAAATCCGTGGGTGTTACCCTTCTAAAATATTGAGTTTTCGGTAAATGCTCTATATACTGAAGTTTATACTCTTTACTTTTGTTTTAAAATTTTAAAACACATTCTACATTTGAATTAACGTATTATAAACTATCTTTCATGAAATATAGGAATCATTATAATTTTTTAGCATTTAGTTTAGTAAAATTTCATATACTGCCTAAATTAGTGGAATTACCATTATAAAATCTTCATTTTCAAGAGAAATAGAGGCAACAAAGGTTCCAAACCTCTTTGACCATCATCTTATGTCAGTGCTCGATGAAACTATACATTAAAACCAGATTTTCATATTTTTCAATTTTTTCAAAACTGTGGGTTAACCCCTTCTAAAATATTGAGTTTTCGGTAAATGCTATATATACTAAAGTTTATACTCTTTACTTTTGTTTTTAAATTTTAGAACACATTCTACATTTGAATTAACGTATTCTAAACTCTCTTTCTTGAAATATAGGAATCATTATAATTTTTTAATATTTAGTTTAGTAAAATTTCATATACTAGCTAAATTGGTGGAATTACCGTTATAAAATCTTCATTTTCTAGAGAAATGGAGTCAACAAAGGTTCCAAACCTCTTTGACCATCATCTTATGTCAGTGCTCGATGAAACTATACATTAAAACAAGATTTTCATATTTTTCAATTTTTTCAAAACTGTGGGTTAACCCTTCTAAAATATTGAGTTTTCTAAATGCTCTATATACTAAAGTTTATACTCTTTACTTTTGTTTTAAAATTTTAAAACACATTCTACATTTGAATTAACGTATTCTAAACTCTCTTTCTTGAAATATAGGAATCATTATAATTTTTTAATATTTAGTTTAGTAAAATTTCATATACTAGCTAAATTGGTGGAATTACCGTTATAAAATCTTCATTTTCTAGAGAAATGGAGTCAACAAAGGTTCCAAACCTCTTTGACCATCATCTTATGTCAGTGCTCGATGAAACTATACATTAAAACAACATTTTCATATTTTTCAATTTTTTCAAAACTGTGGGTTAACCCCTTCTAAAATATTGAGTTTTCTGTAAATGCTCTATATACTAAAGTTTATACTTTTACTTTTGTTTTAAAATTTTAAAACACATTCTACATTTGAATTAACGTGATTCTAAACTATCTTTCATGAAATATAGGAATCATTATAATTTTTAACATTTAGTTTAGTAAAATTTCATATACTGCCTAAATTAGTGGAATTACAATTATAAAATCTTCATATTCTAGAGAAATGGAGTCAACAAAGGTTCCAAACCTCTTTGACCATCATCTTATGTCAGTGCTCGATGAAACTATACATTAAAACCAGATTTTCATATTTTTCAATTTTTTCAAAACTGTGGGTTAACCCCTTCTAAAATATTGAGTTTTCGTAAATGCTCTATATACTGAAGTTTATACTTTTACTTTTGTTTTAAAATTTTAAAACACATTCTACATTTGAATTAACGTGATTCTAAACTATCTTTCATGAAATATAGGAATCATTATAATTTTTAGCATTTAGTTTAGTAAAATTTCATATACTGCCTAAATTAGTGGAATTACCATTATAAAATCTTCATTTTCTAGAGAAATAGAGGCAACAAAGGTTCCAAACCTCTTTGACCATCATCTTATGTCAGTGCTCGATGAAACTATACATTAAAACAACATTTTCATATTTTTCAATTTTTTCAAAACTGTGGGTTAACCCTTCTAAAATATTGAGTTTTCTAAATGCTCTATATAATGAAGTTTATACTCTTTACTTTTGTTTTAAAATTTTAAAACACATTCTACATTTGAATTAACGATTCTAAACTATCTTTCATGAAATATAGGAATCATTATAATTTTTAACATTTAGTTTAGTAAAATTTCATATACTGCCTAAATTAGTGGAATTACAATTATAAAATCTTCATATTCTAGAGAAATGGAGTCAACAAAGGTTCCAAACCTCTTTGACCATCATCTTATGTCAGTGCTCGATGAAACTATACATTAAAACCAGATTTTCATATTTTTCAATTTTTTCAAAACTGGGTTAACCCTTCTAAAATATTGAGTTTTCGACAAATGCTCTATATACTGAAGTTTATACTTTTACTTTTGTTTTAAAATTTTAAAACACATTCTACATTTGAATTAACGATTCTAAACTATCTTCATGAAATATAGGAATCATTATAATTTTTAACATTTAGTTTAGTAAAATTTCATATACTGCCTAAATTAGTGGAATTACCATTATAAAATCTTCATTTTCAAGAGAAATAGAGGCAACAAAGGTTCCAAACCTCTTTGACCATCATCTTATGTCAGTGCTCGATGAAACTATACATTAAAACCAGATTTTCATATTTTTCAATTTTTTCAAAACCCGTGGGTTAACCCCTTCTAAAATATTGAGTTTTCGGTAAATGCTCTATATACTGAAGTTTATACTCTTTACTTTTGTTTTAAAATTTTAAAACACATTCTACATTTGAATTAACGTATTCTAAACTCTCTTTCATGAAATATAGAAATCATTATAATTTTTTAATTTTTAGTTTAGTAAAATTTCATATACTGCCTAAATTAGAGGAATTACAATTATAAAATCTTCATTTTCTAGAGAAATGGAGTCAACAAAGGTTCCAAACCTCTTTGACCATCATCTTATGTCAGTGCTCGATGAAACTATACATTAAAACCAGATTTTCATATTTTTCAATTTTTTTCAAAATCCGTGGGTTAATCCCTTCTAAAATATTGAGTTTTCGGTAAATGCTCTATATACTGAAGTTTATACTCTTTACTTTTGTTTTAAAATTTTAAAACACATTCCACATTTGAATTAACGTATTATAAACTATCTTTCATGAAATATAGGAATCATTATAATTTTTTAGCATTTAGTTTAGTAAAATTTCATATACTGCCTAAATTAGTGGAATTACCATTATAAAATCTTCATTTTCTAGAGAAATGGAGTCAACAAAGGTTCCAAACCTCTTTGACCATCATCTTATGTCAGTGCTCGATGAAACTATACATTAAAACCAGATTTTCATATTTTTCAATTTTTTTCAAAATCCGTGGGTTAACCCCTTCTAAAATATTGAGTTTTCGGTAAATGCTCTATATACTAAAGTTTATACTCTTTACTTTTGTTTTAAAATTTTAAAACACATTCTACATTTGAATTAACGTATTCTAAACTCTCTTTCATGAAATATAGGAATCATTATAATTTTTTAATATTTAGTTTAGTAAAATTTCATATACTAGCTAAATTGGTGGAATTACCGTTATAAAATCTTCATTTTCTAGAGAAATGGAGTCAACAAAGGTTCCAAACCTCTTTGACCATCATCTTATGTCAGTGCTCGATGAAACTATACATTAAAACCAGATTTTCATATTTTTCAATTTTTTCAAAATCCATGGGTTAACCCCTTCTAAAATATTGAGTTTTCGGTAAATGCTCTATATACTGAAGTTTATACTCTTTACTTTTGTTTTAAAATTTAAAAACACATTCTACATTTGAATTAACGTATTCTAAACTATCTTTCATGAAATATAGGAATCATTATAATTTTTTAACATTTAGTTTAGTAAAATTTCATATACTAGCTAAATTAGTGGAATTACCGTTATAAAATCTTCATTTTCTAGAGAAATGGAGTCAACAAAGGTTCCAAATCTCTTTGACCATCATCTTATGTCAGTGCTCGATGAAACTATACATTAAAACCAGATTTTCATATTTTTCAATTTTTTTCAAAATCCGTGGGTTAACCCCTTCTAAAATATTGAGTTTTCGGTAAATGCTCTATATACTGAAGTTTATACTCTTTACTTTTGTTTTAAAATTTTAAAACACATTCTACATTTGAATTAACGTATTCTAAACTCTCTTTCTTGAAATATAGGAATCATTATAATTTTTTAATATTTAGTTTAGTAAAATTTCATATACTAGCTAAATTGGTGGAATTACCGTTATAAAATCTTCATTTTCAAGAGAAATAGAGGCAACAAAGGTTCCAAACCTCTTTGACCATCATCTTATGTCAGTGCTCGATGAAACTATACATTAAAACCAGATTTTCATATTTTTCAATTTTTTTCAAAATCCATGGGTTAACCCCTTCTAAAATATTGAGTTTTCGTAAATGCTCTATATACTAAAGTTTATACTTTTACTTTTGTTTTAAAATTTTAAAACACATTCTACATTTGAATTAACGTATTCTAAACTATCTTTCATGAAATATAGGAATCATTATAATTTTTTAACATTTAGTTTAGTAAAATTTCATATACTAGCTAAATTAGTGGAATTACCGTTATAAAATCTTCATTTTCTAGAGAAATGGAGTCAACAAAGGTTCCAAATCTCTTTGACCATCATCTTATGTCAGTGCTCGATGAAACTATACATTAAAACCAGATTTTCATATTTTTCAATTTTTTTCAAAACTGCGGGTTAACCCTTCTAAAATATTGAGTTTTCTGTAAATGCTCTATATACTGAAGTTTATACTCTTTACTTTTGTTTCAAAATTTTAAAACACATTCTACATTTGAATTAACGTATTCTAAACTCTCTTTCTTGAAATATAGGAATCATTATAATTTTTTAATATTTAGTTTAGTAAAATTTCATATACTAGCTAAATTAGTGGAATTACCGTTATAAAATCTTCATTTTCTAGAGAAATGGAGTCAACAAAGGTTTCAAACCTCTTTGACCATCATTTTATGTCAGTGCTCGATGAAACTATACATTAAAACAAGATTTTCATATTTTTCAAATTTTTTCAAAATCCGTGGGTTAACCCCTTCTAAAATATTGAGTTTTCGGTAAATGCTCTATATACTGAAGTTTATACTCTTTACTTTTGTTTTAAAATTTAAAAACACATTCTACACTTGAATTATAGTATTCTAAACTCTCTTTCATGAAATATAGGAATCATTATAATTTTTTAACATTTAGTTTAGTAAAATTTCATATACTGCCTAAATTAGTGGAATTACCATTATAAAATCTTCATTTTCAAGAGAAATAGAGGCAACAAAGGTTCCAAACCTCTTTGACCATCATCTTATGTCAGTGCTCGATGAAACTATACATTAAAACCAGATTTTCATATTTTTCAATTTTTTTCAAAATCCGTGGGTTAACCCCTTCTAAAATATTGAGTTTTCGGTAAATGCTCTATATACTAAAGTTTATACTCTTTACTTTTGTTTTAAAATTTTAAAACACATTCTACATTTGAATTAACGTATTCTAAACTCTCTTTCTTGAAATATAGGAATCATTATAATTTTTTAATATTTAGTTTAGTAAAATTTCATATACTAGCTAAATTGGTGGAATTACCGTTATAAAATCTTCATTTTCTAGAAATGGAGTCAACAAAGGTTCCAAACTCTTTGACCATCATCTTATGTCAGTGCTCGATGAAACTATACATTAAAACAAGATTTTCATATTTTTCAAATTTTTTCAAAATCCATGGGTTAACCCCTTCTAAAATATTGAGTTTTCGGTAAATGCTCTATATACTAAAGTTTATACTCTTTACTTTTGTTTCAAAATTTTAAAACACATTCTACATTTGAATTAACGTATTCTAAACTCTCTTTCTTGAAATATAGGAATCATTATAATTTTTTAATATTTAGTTTAGTAAAATTTCATATACTAGCTAAATTGGTGGAATTACCGTTATAAAATCTTCATTTTCTAGAGAAATGGAGTCAACAAAGGTTCCAAACCTCTTTGACCATCATCTTATGTCAGTGCTCGATGAAACTATACATTAAAACCAGATTTTCATATTTTTCAATTTTTTTCAAAATCCGTGGGTTAACCCCTTCTAAAATATTGAGTTTTCGGTAAATGCTCTATATACTAAAGTTTATACTCTTTACTTTTGTTTTAAAATTTTAAAACACATTCTACATTTGAATTAACGTATTCTAAACTATCTTTCATGAAATATAGGAATCATTATAATTTTTAACATTTAGTTTAGTAAAATTTCATATACTTCTAAATTAGTGGAATTACAATTATAAAATCTTCATTTTCTAGAAATGGAGTCAACAAAGGTTCCAAACCTCTTTGACCATCATCTTATGTCAGTGCTCGATGAAACTATACATTAAAACCAGATTTTCATATTTTTCAATTTTTTTCAAAATCCGTGGGTTAACCCCTTCTAAAATATTGAGTTTTCGGTAAATGCTCTATATACTGAAGTTTATACTCTTTACTTTTGTTTTAAAATTTTAAAACACATTCTACATTTGAATTAACGTATTATAAACTATCTTTCATGAAATATAGGAATCATTATAATTTTTTAACATTTAGTTTAGTAAAATTTCATATACTGCCTAAATTAGTGGAATTACCATTATAAAATCTTCATTTTCAAGAGAAATAGAGGCAACAAAGGTTCCAAACCTCTTTGACCATCATCTTATGTCAGTGCTCGATGAAACTATACATTAAAACCAGATTTTCATATTTTTCAATTTTTTTCAAAATCCGTGGGTTAACCCCTTCTAAAATATTGAGTTTTCGGTAAATGCTCTATATACTAAAGTTTATACTCTTTACTTTTGTTTTAAAATTTTAAAACACATTCTACATTTGAATTAACGTATTCTAAACTCTCTTTCATGAAATATAGGAATCATTATAATTTTTTAATATTTAGTTTAGTAAAATTTCATATACTGCCTAAATTAGTGGAATTACAATTATAAAATCTTCATTTTCTAGAGAAATGGAGTCAACAAAGGTTCCAAACCTCTTTGACCATCATCTTATGTCAGTGCTTTCGATGAAACTATACATTAAAACCAGATTTTCATATTTTTCAATTTTTTCAAAATCCGTGGGTTAATCCCTTCTAAAATATTGAGTTTTCGGTAAATGCTCTATATACTGAAGTTTATACTCTTTACTTTTGTTTTAAAATTTTAAAACACATTCTACATTTGAATTAACGTATTATAAACTATCTTTCATGAAATATAGGAATCATTATAATTTTTTAACATTTAGTTTAGTAAAATTTCATATACTAGCTAAATTAGTGGAATTACCATTATAAAATCTTCATTTTCAAGAGAAATAGAGGCAACAAAGGTTCCAAACCTCTTTGACCATCATCTTATGTCAGTGCTTTCGATGAAACTATACATTAAAACCAGATTTTCATATTTTTCAATTTTTTTCAAAATCCGTGGGTTAACCCCTTCTAAAATATTGAGTTTTCGGTAAATGCTCTATATACTAAAGTTTATACTCTTTACTTTTGTTTTAAAATTTTAAAACACATTCTACATTTGAATTAACGTATTCTAAACTATTTTTCATGAAATATAGGAATCATTATAATTTTTTAACATTTAGTTTAGTAAAATTTCATATACTAGCTAAATTAGTGGAATTACCGCTATAAAATCTTCATTTTCTAGAAATGGAGTCAACAAAGGTTCCAAACCTTTTGACCATCATCTTATGTCAGTGCTTTCGATGAAACTATCCATTAAAACCAGATTTTCATATTTTTCAATTTTTTTCAAAATCCGTGGGTTAACCCCTTCTAAAATATTGAGTTTTCGGTAAATGCTCTATATACTGAAGTTTATACTCTTTACTTTTGTTTTAAAATTTTAAAACACATTCTACATTTGAATTAGCATTATTCTAAACTCTCTTTCTTGAAATATAGGAATCATTATAATTTTTAATATTTAGTTTAGTAAAATTTCATATACTAGCTAAATTAGTGGAATTACCGTTATAAAATCTTCATTTTCTAGAGAAATAGAGGCAACAAAGGTTCCAAACCCTTTGACCATCATCTTATGTCAGTGCTCATGAAACTATACATTAAAACCAGATTTTCATATTTTTCAATTTTTTCAAAATCCATGGGTTAACCCTTCTAAAATATTGAGTTTTGGTAAATGCTCTATATACTAAAGTTTATACTTTTACTTTTGTTTCAAAATTTTAAAACACATTCTACATTTGAATTAACGTGATTCTAAACTCTTCATGAAATATAGAATCATTATAATTTTTAATATTTAGTTTAGTAAAATTTCATATCTTGCCTAAATTAGTGGAATTACCGTTATAAAATCTTCATTTTCTAGAAATGGAGTCAACAAAGGTTCCAAACTCTTTGACCATCATCTTATGTCAGTGCTCATGAAACTATACATTAAAACAACATTTTCATATTTTTCAATTTTTTCAAAATCCATGGGTTAACCCTTCTAAAATATTGAGTTTTCAAATGCTCTATATAATGAAGTTTATACTTTTACTTTTGTTTTAAAATTTTAAAACACATTCTACATTTGAATTAACGTGATTCTAAACTATTTTTCATGAAATATAGGAATCATTATAATTTTACTTTTGTTTTAAAATTTAAAACACATTCTACATTTGAATTAACGATTCTAAACTCTTTCATGAAATATAGAATCATTATAATTTTTAACATTTAGTTTAGTAAAATTTCATATACTAGCTAAATTAGTGGAATTACAATTATAAAATCTTCATTTTCAAGAGAAATAGAGGCAACAAAGGTTCCAAACCCTTTGACCATCATCTTATGTCAGTGCTCATGAAACTATACATTAAAACAAGATTTTCATATTTTTCAATTTTTTCAAAACTGTGGGTTAACCCTCTAAAATATTGAGTTTTCAAATGCTCTATATACTAAAGTTTATACTTTTACTTTTGTTTTAAAATTTTAAAACACATTCTACATTTGAATTAACGATTCTAAACTCTTTCATGAAATATAGAATCATTATAATTTTTAACATTTAGTTTAGTAAAATTTCATACTAGCTAAATTAGTGGAATTACAATTATAAAATCTTCATTTTCTAGAAATGGAGTCAACAAAGGTTCAAACCTCTTTGACCATCATCTTATGTCAGTGCTCGATGAAACTATACATTAAAACAAGATTTTCATATTTTTCAATTTTTTCAAAACTGGGTTAACCCTTCTAAAATATTGAGTTTTCTGTAAATGCTCTATATACTGAAGTTTATACTTTTACTTTTGTTTCAAAATTTTAAAACACATTCTACATTT